>JACCGJ010002073.1:17198-31601 GCA_013407085.1 Atriophallophorus winterbourni
ATACCGACTATGACAATTTAGAAATAGTTCAATGGAAAAAACCAATACCATTTGTTTTTACAATGATATTAATTTTGCCAATATGCACACGTCTTTGTGTCTTGTGAAATATAGATCACTAGACGTCTGATAGTAGGTATGAGCTGTTAACTCACAAGATTTTGCGCGAGCCTGTGAGTTGCTTAGCGTTTGTTTGATATGCTGCTCTTAGATCGATAACGTCTAGCTTGACGTGAGGGTAGTTAAAAACAACATCGAAGAGCGGTCAACATTGTGAGCAAAATAGAGTAATTGAATCGCGACTCACCTTTATCCAACCACATAACACAACACATAAGAAGAAATGAGCACGAGACCAGTTTCATAATCTAAAAAAATGAAAACCAGGGATTTTAAAATTCGAATTTAACTATACTCTTTAATCATTGAATGTAATATAGCCGTTCCGATGTTGCGAATGTGGCAGATTAATATTTATCTTCCATGCCAAACTGCTCATCCTAGATTTGTACACTTGAGTGTGCAAAAAACGGAAACTAACAAGTCCAGTTTCGCTTTTCGCGAGCACACAATTGCTGCCTAGTCCACACACATTATCCCGATTAATTACTCTGATTTACGCTTCAGAGATGACCTTGGTTATCATATATTGGTAGCTTTTAACTTAATTTTTGCATTAAGTTTATTTATAATCAGATAATTCTTAACCCAGTCACGTGAATGAAATCGTCTAGTGAACGGTGTATTAAATAAATTTGATGGACAATTACAGAACTGATTTTCATGTCCTCTTGTTTCCTGTACACACAATTAACAGCTATGTTAAGATAGAAGCTGTAGAGATTAAGATTAATTTTATTAAGCCTCTCTAACGAAGAGTAGATTTTAACAAAATGCTACTTCGAAGCCACTGTTTAATTCGAAGTATAACGTTGTTTGTGTATATATTCAGCGACTGATTCTGATAAAATGGTAGTCACGTTCATGGAGAACCAATGCAAGGTGTTTCTCACATTCGCAGCAGTTCCGCCGCACAACTGTTTCCTCTCTGTTAGTCAGAATCAGTAAAATAATAAGAATAAATTTTTTTACTTGAATGCATTTTAATTAAGCACGTAGGGACAGTACGAAGAGTATGCGTTTAGAACACAGCGTGTTTATGATATTTTATAGTATCATTGAAGTTTAATTTTGTTTATTACCAAGTATTGATTTTTTAAAAAAATTGTTTTACATATTTTGAAATCGTTCAAGTTTTAGTAAAATAGAATATATATACAGAAAACTCATCAGCCCATTTAAAATATTGTTAGATTTTCCGATAGCCGAACAGTTAATAACCTGATTGCTGTGAATAGCAAATTAAAGTTGTATAATTTATTAATTGAATTAGTCATCGATTATGTTCCAGTTTGCGAAAAAGTTAAAAATTAAATATGTGGCAAAGCCCGTTCCCAGTTGAATAAAGAATCCTAATGCAGGACGCCTTCGATGAAATTATCTAATGCTATTGTAATGTTATTAGCAAACGTGTAAATGCCCTAAATCACATGTTTACAGTGGAGTCAACATCGTTTATTGAACCATTTGCAGCAAGAAATATATGAAAGGTTAGGGGTTATATTTCAGCAAAACCACATATTCTTTTGAGACCTGGCAATCAATTTACACTATACATGTTGCACAAATTAGTCTCAATGAGGGACAACTTAATAACATTTATATATTTCGATATTTATTCAGCATCCAAATAGTCTAAACACTCACCATCAGAGAACGCAGTATATATGCTATAAGTAATCAACATTATATTTCCTAGAATGCTATACAAGATGCCATTGGTAATTACTAGAAATATTGCGGAAAACAAGGGTAATGTAATAAATTCGGTCTACGCATTGTTACAATCAAAATTATCTGAAATACCTAAAGAATCATCAAAATAAAGTCTTGTAAATGCAAACATCAGCTTAGTCCGACTTTATTTTCGGTTATATTCTTTCACTTCTGGTTACAAGTTTCTATGGGTAACACAATGTTATGAATATGGTGTAATTTCTGAAAAATATCCACATGTTAAAAAATTGCTTTTTAATTTTGCGACTAACTCGAATGCCTTGGCTATGAACTTTGCTAATGCAAATATTTGCTAAACTAATTTGGTTTCGAAAGTGAACAATATTTTTTACGCTAACGTTATGACAGAAATGATTATTGGAAATCTTTTGTTATCTAAACAATTTGTAACTTCATTTCCAGACAATAAGTGTAACAAATGTCTAAGAGGGAAATGAGTTTTTATTGAGCTAATTTTCAAATGATGGATGATTGAAACTTATCCCACTATGAGATAACCTTATCACAATAAATCCAGGTTGTGGTTAATAAAAATCTGAGATAACTGTCATTTTTAAATTGCGCGTAATTTTATATCACTTTTACCAACGAATGATTCTAATACCTTGCGGTTCATAGTGACAAATGTATGCTATATCACGACAAGTTAGAAGCGTTTAATTGACATCCCGATATCCACGTTACAAAAAGAAATTGTGTCCAAATACAGGATTCTTTTGTTCTTGGACTGTTTCGTGCAGATGGTGAATGTTTAAATAAAAATTACGGTCGACTTTAGGCTAAACGCTATGGAGACAGCCTCGAAGTACACATCTGTGCATTCTAAACGTTTGTACACGTTTGCAAGATTGTACATGTTCGGAATGATGCTAATCAAGATGCAAGCCGAAGAATCTTGCTAAAACTTGAAATATAAATAAAGAACAATTTTATAATGTAATATATTCGTTAAAGGAAACACATTGAACTTGTAAAACTATAGTTTTTATACCATATATCTGAAGCGCACTTGAGATAATAAATAGAATTTCAAAAAAAGAAGACCTAGTATTGTCTAAAATGAGACGCCGAATGTTCTGCTTTTGGTTATTGTAAATGAGTCACCTTTCATTCCCATGAATTACACAATCGAATGTAGTTTTTTCTTGGACATTTATAATAGGCAAATTTCTATATTAACTTGAACGAATCACGAAAGCAATTTAAAGTCTAACCATGCAATTCCAGTGAATATCAACCGCTAAGTCGAGATTAGGCTCTAATTGAATATATTTTTTAACTGACCATAGCGTTAATCGTGCTGACAAAGAAGTGTTATGGCACAAGGTAATATTATATATAGAAAACATCACACCGAAGCGGTAGAAATATCAAAGGCTGGTAACGCGTTGGATGGACCGCGTCCGGTTATGCAGTGGATTAGGATTAAGGTATATGGCCCTTTGGGTGCGCAGGGACTAAGCAAGCTGGCTAATCACACTGCGATCATTGATGAGAACTACGCACTGGCAAAACAATTATGAGACTACCTAGCGAGAGAGGATATATCAAAAGATGTTGACCTTGCCTATTTGTCTCATGTTAATTGAGATCGTTTATGTAATATGATAACATAACACAGAATAATAAAATTAGAACCTAATTCCTGTTCGTACTGACGTGACAACTCTTCGTGTCAGAAACGAACCGTTTTCATAATTTGGTCTGACAGATTTGCGGCTAACTTTCTTTTGCTACTTATTGTAATAGATATTTCAAACTTGTACGGTGCAATCAAGGACTATCCATGTCAATGAATTCAGAACGGCTGCCAAATATCTACGTTTGGTTAATAAGGAAAATAATATCTGAATTTCCAAAAGTGCGAATGAACAAATTAATTGATCTGCAATCAAGTGAATCGTTGATGTGAAAGACCTAAACGTGTCCCGACTTCTGTTGTCATTGTATGTTAAATCCAAAAATAATTATATCTCACATTATCTGGATGATAGTATTATGAGGTAGGCACACAAAATTAACTTGTAAATTTAAGATCAATGTCTGTAAAGTTTGCGAAACTTATCTTGCTGTGCGATTCGAGCACACTTTCACAGATTCAATTCACGAAATTCGGCTTTGCAAAATGAGAATCGCTTCAGAAATGCATAGTTTGAGACGTTCCGTCAAAGTTATGGTCAATAATGCCCTCGAACGAGAGATTGTTTCTAATCAAATGTTTCAGCAATAGCTGCCATCCTCGAGACGAACGGCCAGGATATTTGAAGTTGAAAGCGATGGCGGACAGTTGTAGATTTACCTTCTTGGAAGAGCTAAAACAAAGTTCCCTCAGACTGCCAGGCAATAATTAGCCTCTGTATTAAAGCTGCAAATAATGGTCCTGTTTTGGTATATGTGATGTGATCAAGAGAGCAATTTCTCCGAACAAACTTGAAACAGCTTCTATTGATTCACTGTTGGTAACTCGATTGTTTACGAATCTCAGCAAATTCAAAGATGGTTCGCCACTTCTAATCTCTATACTTTATAAACTGCTCAGTTTCATTGCTTGTAAAAGTTTGACTACAATTGAACAGCTCTTTATCTCACTTAATCTGGATTACCTAATTCGAGAGAGCGATAAAGAGAAAAGACCCTTTGTGACAACACAATTTCAACTGAGCTCATCAACAATTGTGATCAGCTACAATACACCCAATAAATGGTCTGCTACTCCAGTACCGACATTTTTCTTATGGGGAGCTTGAATTGCGAGATATCGAAATTATCTAAAGAATTACAGAGTAACATCTATTCTAACTATTGTCAGTAAATTGCTTGCTGAAGTTTTGGGTTCGAACGAGTTCTGTAGTCGAGGGATGTATCACCTCCCATTGTCAGTATCAGTAACTGTCAGCATGAAATGTTAGATCATTTAACCTCTGTTGATCGAACAATTGAGGATAACCTCTCGGTCGTCACCGATTAATACAATCGGAATCTCAGAGCAACTGAAATAAGTGTCCCGTTTGAATACTCGTTTCTGGGGCAACTAAAAGCTGTCCGCGAGGACCATAATTATTTTATACATCGCTTGTGAACTCGATGCTTCACTGTATGGAAGCGAAACCAGGAGCATATACGCAACACATGTTTTCCATTTTAAAAGCATCCGTCGCGCCTTAAGTTTATCATGGATGAATAAACAAACAAATGCTTAGGTGCTTTCTACAGTGGCACTAAGATCATGTTTTCCCTTCTAAAACATATCCATTTTTTTAGGGTAATACCTAGAAAAAGAAACATTGTCGTTTTCTAGAATCTATGAAAAAAATTATGAAGTCATCATATTGACCTTACGAATTACGATGAAGATGTTCTTAACCGCTCACTTGGAAGGCGCTTTCTGAAGGATGGTTTTTAGGCTTAGGAAGAAAAAATAGTGTATATTGCTGTAGAACGTATGTCACAAAACAGTGATAACTTGATTGCTAACGATTTTTGTTAGGGATATCGGATAAAAGTTCAACCGGAACGCCTAAAAACCTAGAATCTTTACACGTCTATGATGCACATCCACATTTATCAACAGGAATTACAAACTGCCCAAAAATACTACTTTCAATTTTTTTCAAATCGTTATGACCTCAATATTTCAGCTGTAACAAACAAGATATCAAACATCCTCTCACACTAATTAGCTTCTTGCTGAGTTCACTTGTAATTGTACACATTTACGTGTGAATTTGAACGCAGCTGTCTTATTAGCTATGATGCACTCACAGGTTTGCATTTTCCCATACACACGACATAATGACTTTATTTGTTTATTACGGTTAAACATTTTGTTACTGTTGTAGCTAGAACACATCTGATAGTATCAAAGTCTTTCAATTGTATCATAATTACTTTTTTAAAAACTCACAATTTGGAAAACGGGATCAAACCGTCTACCAAGATTGCTCAACTCATGTATTCGTACAGAAAACAGGATAAGAGCAAGATTAAAGAAAAGGAACAGAATTAAATACGGCACCATCACATCTAGTCATGTGCATGACTGCTTAATACGATTAATACGATATGTTCAGCCTCAACGAGCCTGGTGTTCTGATAATGAATAAAAAGTCGAAATATGTTTGATTCTCAACATTTCCGTAGTTTAATTGAATTTCAAAGACAAGAGAGAGACTTTTATACCAATCTAGTTGCTTAGTTTCTGGAATAGCATACATCTTAGAAAGTAGCGCATGCTCATTGCAATCATATATATTTAACAAACGTATAGAAATATACGGGCGATTATAGTACTATGAGTAGCTTCATTGATAAATGCCTCTAGAAAATATTATTGTTGCACTGCCTTTTAAAATCGCGCTAAAACTGAAGGCATTTTATCAAAACAATGTATAAAGATTTTGACGATGTATGTCGGAGATATTTTTCACTTATTCAAACAAATAAGAAATATCCGTTGGCACCTAAACACTTCTACTCTGATGTGTTATAGAGAATTATATAATGTTGTCGAAAATTTAGAATAAATCGTTTTTTAACAAAACTTTCAAATGTAAAATCGTTTTGCTGATAGATAATTTTATGTAATTTTTCAATCTCTGGAATTATACTGCCTAGAATTACACGAATTCAGTCATTTCCAATGTTGTACTTGAAATCCACAGTTAAATAGTGATCAAAGAAAGTACTACGATGTTCAACAACGGAGTCGCAAGATGATTCCTGATCAAGCACTCTACGCGCTTATAAAAGTCTAAAATATTGTGAGGCTCACGTCTCCTTTACTTACACAATGCCCGTGAAAAGAATTTGAGCACCACAATATATTAGTTAATCATTTCCGGTTGAGAAATTGTTAAAAGTAAATAAATGATATCATACTCAAGAGATATCATTTACTAATGTCATGTGAGAAAACTTCAGCAGAAGCGTTGTCAAATATCTATATGAAAACATATTCATGAATTCTTTTGGTGACTTCAAGAAATAATAAGCATGTTATTCGTCTATCGAATATTAAATGGGTCAACCCAGCATTTACATAAAAACATTTGGGTATAATTAACAAATCATAACATATAAAATTGTTTTCAAATAAATAAGCATTCTAATTTCACACAATATCTCAGTGTTAGAATATTTTCTTCCAGATATGTTCTATCAACATACAAGTAGACCGAGAAAATATAATTTGGCTTAGAAACAAAATTGCTACGGAATAATTTTACACGATATATTTCAGTTCAAAATCATTATTTTAAAAATTTACTAATGACACTACTCATTTCGTACCCAGCTAATGAATTTGGAGCCCTTATTTGACCGAATACTGCTAAAAAATAGCCATAACCTTTGGTGCACATATTAAGCAAATTTACTCAACATAAAATACATTTAGTATTTGATACAATGTCAATCTTAATTTTTTAGTTACGCTAAGCATTCAAGTGATTGACTATAGTCCGTATAAAACAGTTTTAGAAGTTGAGAAAACGAAAAGTCTGTTCGTAAATAACCGTGTCATATCATTACTCGAAATCTCTTATTACTCAATATTTTGAACAGCGTGGTCCATTGAACGAAACTTTGCTCTCCGCTCAAAATTGATGAGCTTCTATTTCTAAAAGAACAGCCCCAAACAGCTAAAAGTGTGGAATTTGAGAGACAAAAGCACCAATATAAGGTTCCTTCACACCAATACATATAAATCAAAAAACATAGTCATATTTTACGAGATTCACGAAGGAAGCAATGAAATTTATTAACACATTATGGACCAGCATTTAAATTACCTGTTATGAAAATCACCTACCTTGCAGTTATGGATATTGCCGATGGTGAAATGGGAGTAAAATTGTACTCAGCTCATATTTGTACTCAATTTCATCCAATCAGCGAACACGGACGATATGATTGGTTTACGTTTGCAAATTTATACAAAACGATCGTTTTGTGTGTATCAGCAGATATTTGGGAACAAATGTGATGAACGTTTAATATCTGTTGTCGGCTAGAATGTACTAAGTGTTTTCCCAATATAGACATTAACTACAAATTTACCGCTGCGTTTCATCGCATTGTTTTATCGTAAGAAGTTAATAGAAGTTGATTACTATCCGTATCACAAAAATTGAGACAAATATGAGTTAATAGTATGACACACCGGGTTACGCCATAAACTGTTGATATTTCAGTATTTGACAACACAAAGCTTGCTTTTTCCTGAAATGTCGAACACACGCAAGCCTTTTTATTGAAAAAATTTTCTCATACGCTGATTATTTTGAGAATCACCGACCCGCATAGAATCTGCATGTAGCAGAGCATCTAGTACAAATACATTGGCGTGATATTCTATACGCAACGTTGAGAACACTAAAGGAGCACATTTTAGCCTGACATACACGGCAAACCTGATACCATATATCTTGTTAAAGCTCTTACACTTGATCATACTCAGATGATTATTATTGGTTTGTGAGATTATACGATTGATAATGATTATCATATCAAATACTGACTCCAATATTTAAGCTTTGCTCAGCGTAAATCCAGTCTTTCACAGCCATGTACGGCATTTATAAGTAGAACCAATCACCATTCGCTTATTCGACCTTGAAATACTATATACAGATGATAAACAACAATAAGGTTTCACACAAACTTCGGATAAAGTTCTCACAACGGCAAATCGTGTTTGAAATGATAATTGCATATTTCTTCCGTATCATGTGATAAAATGCAAAAAATTGCTAGTGTTTTAGACATTTCTTTGCACTTTTCGTTAGTTGTGGCACTTGAAAATTCTAGGATTAGGATCACCTTTCACTATTGTCGAACCTCCATAAATCCTCTTCTGTCTGTTTTAACACTTCAGTGGCTTTTGTGATCGATCGCAATTCTGAAGGTGCTTTAGAATTGTTTATATATATCCTCCGGTTTTCACATCGATAGTTATGACTGCCTAAAATAGTGTATAGTTGAATATCTCACTAAAACGTTTACCGTAATATGTAGTTTGTAAATTTTCAATCAACAGTCAACTTTCCACCCTCTCCGATTGAAATTTAACCACTAACATTACTTCCAGGGTTACTAACACAAAGCTAGTAATATACATCAGGACGGAGTAAGCGTCCTCTCCTGGCTGTCGAGATTTACACTAACCAATTTTAATATTTATAAGAATATAAGTGGCATTATCTTTGACACTTGTTATTACCCTATTGCTAAGGTTAGTAGCTAAGTGTTATTCCTGTTATGCATTTACATTTCATACGAACAACTGTTCAATTTTAAACGACTACATCTTTTTAACTAATGTCACAAAAGCACTCGGAGTTTATAATTTTGAGCAAAGTGGATGGTTGGTTTGAGTGTATTGAATGACATTGGGTCTAATTAATCTCACATTAAAGGCTCACGGAACAAACCTTATCTCAGTTAGTCGCTGACAAAAGGCGGAAGCTAAAATAAAGTGTGATGCGCGGATATGAGCTGATATTTTAGTCAGTGAGAAGTGTTTTCCCTGCCTAACACGGAAGTTGTGATTATCCTTCATTGTTTTAACGCTGTGATTTGTAGGACTTACCTTGATCGAGAGTTTTGTGAAGGTAAGCTACGTGTGTGTTGCTTACATCGTGATCAAGCACTAAGTTATTCTGTGTTTGAACACCGTGGTTCGTTGTACGACCCCCATGCAACAGTGGCATTCAAGTTTAATCTTGTTTACCATTTATCCACTGTTTCAAGGCTCACTGAAACTGTATCCACCTGATGACGGCAAACAGCCAGAAACCGGTAGTGGAGTGTAATTTCGGGGGATGTGAGCAACACATCACTTTGGTCATCCATAAGCGCCGTGAGTGGTTAAGCACGAATCACTATGTGATTCTGTGTTTGAAGATCGTGATTCGTTGTACTAACCCTATGCAACAGTGTCATTCAAGTATAACCTTGTTTAAGCTACGTCGATTTGAATTTGTGGTTCTTCCGTAATGAGCCAAGAAAAATGTTACTCTTGTTAAAAGTGAACGTTCATTTCGTCACACAAATTTGCAACTCAAACATGTGTCAAATGAAAACCAATGATCTTTCGTCCTCAATCATTTTCAACGAGGGAATAGTTTTGGGCATTTTTGATATGTGGTTCCCATTGGTGCAACTGTCAATTGTACCAACTCACGCATCCATTTCAAGCGATAATTTTTGTTACATAGTTGCCTAAAAATGTTTACCGTTCAGCGGAATGCTGCAAATAGCATGAAACACAATGCCAATATGCTCATTCGATTATTCTCAACGGTCAATAGCTGAGTTTTTGTTAGCGAATTATTTCAGAGTTCTCTTTCATGTTTTTAGACGCTACGTCGAATGCTTAATTGTAGGTGCGAATTCAGCTTCATTTACCGAATTAGCCAAGTCACACACGAAGTGTAATGTACCACATAGAGCTATTCAAAGGTTTTCAGTTACAATCCAAATATAATTTCAATTTTTTTATAATAAAATATGAATATTTCGACTATTAACTCACATGTTCGAAAATGCGTATTTAGATGCATTTCGATCACACACATCGCAAGATCGGTTTCGTGCTGTGTGCACTAATTAAATGGCATCTAGATTTCCATGCGCTTGAAACAGTGGAAGAAGGGTAGACAAATTGCCATTACCAAATGGTAAGGAATTCCGAACAAAACGCATAAGCACCCAATAAAATTATTTGCCTCATTTCGTTTTGAAGTATGGTATTTCCAACATGAAATTATGACCACGAAGGTTGCTGGAATTTCGAAGATGGAATAATCTATCCAGGAGATGGGAAACAGTAGTAAGGACATTCTGTGCCTTGCATTCTTATTTGTGCAAGTGTTCTTAGATCCGGTTGTCTGCGTCACTCGACGTACGGCGTATTTCCAAAATCATTGACAAGCTCCATAAGTAAAATATCTTTCTGGAGTCATGGTGTACAGTCCTGGGTAGCATAGTCTAGAACCGGATGTATATAAGTGTTTATCATGAAAGGATAATAACCTGTAGGAAAACGTCCAAATATTTGCCGTAGCATACCTTGCAGCCGAGAAGGCCGTGTCTGATGTGTCCAAACGCATGTAGATATGATTTAAACCCATGACCATAAACGAAAATGCTCATTTGTCTGCATTTCAATCACACATACCCCATGACCGGTTTTGTGTTGTTTGCAATCTGCAAGTACGATCAGGATTCACATGCATTGAATAGTGCAACGTTGAACTTTTATAGGATTCGTCACCACATCAGTGAAATTTTATCAAGCTAAAAAGGATTAATATTAGATCTTGCGAAATTATGTTGAGAACAGCTTCAGAATGATGTTCTACTGTCGGGTTATAAAATCACAGTTATGATAAATGACAAAAACCTTCAAGTCGCTCATGAACTTTAATATGCTCTTAGAACATCATACACTATTTATTTGCACAATCAGTCTTCATACATAGCAACCTTTATTTTTATATTAAATGATTAGTGGTATTACATAACGACTTAGAAGAAGAAAAAAAGACTTAGGCAGACTTCACAACAGGTCATGTGAAATAATTAAATATTTTGCAGACTGATTTTTGTTCAACACTACATGAAACCACAATATTACACCAGTAAAATTTATTTGACATATCCTATTTGTGAAATTAGTTAAACTTAATGAAATATAATCTTAATTCACTGAAACAATACGGAAAGAGCACTTGATACAGGCACCCGATAATCAGTCGATTTCTATCAATTTGATTTGCTGACCAGTATTATGTTACTAATATCGTATACAGTGTAAATATATAACCATTTTTGAGAGAATGTGATCCGAAAGCTTTTCTTGAAATCCAAGCGTCGTTTTCTCATTTCTTTCTAATAAGGGCCATAACGGGGCGACCAAATCTTAGGGTCCTGTTCGATTTTACTATGAATCTCAAATTCCCTGAAAAATTCCGTTGTGCTAATTTCACCATTATTCGCCTAGGCGATTTTAGAAATTTGTCATGTTTAGATATCTAAAAGCCTCCGGCTTCACTTTAAGCATTTAAGCGATATTTATGTGCATCAATCGGACTACAAATTTATTCTTTAATACTTGGAGTTGCTCTGAATGGGGTGGTTCGCCGGGTAAATAAATTGGCCGTGAGTAAATCGCTCCTGCAGATTCTGCATTTGCAGACAGACCACATTGTTGCATTTAGTTCAGATGCATGGCATAATGATTGTAATAATTAGTTTGTTTTTGGTAGATGTACATCCCCGATGATCGACTTCTGTATCGTTGTCATATGTTCTACAGCTAAAAGGTAACACACGCCACGAAGAAGTCACTTTTTAATAATTCAGGCACAATCAAATAGGTTCAGTCACATGCACACAGAATGAACATGGCATTAAACAAGATGTTTATATTTGGGGTCACTTTGAGATACACGTAATATAAAAACATGGAAAAATGGATGCTTTGTCCAGGCCTATGGGGTTAACAAACATACATTTTTGTGAGCTCTGGTGCTTGACCTTGTTGATCGTGGACAGCCTTATCTGATCTTAGTTTCAAAGATCAAACTTTGTACACCATTTCTGCTGGTCGCATTGGATCTACCTCATGAATGCAAACAACGCAAAACCGGCTAAAGTGTGTGTATGATGGAACTTTGTACAAATATGAATATTACGTGCTACATTTCTTTCAGTATCTTATTCACGCTAAGGCAAATGATTTCGTAACAGCAAGAAAGCCGTAGACGCCAATTAGTTTCGTTCAAGGGAAACAAAGCCAGACCTAAACAGACTAAGAGTATTACAACGTGCTTTAAATGAGAATTAATTTCGAAATTTATTATTGATGGGTGTAATGTGTTGCTATCATCCTCAGCCCTCATGTTCAATATTGAGTTGAAGGATCACTTGAAGTTATAAGCCTTGTAGAATAAACCTACTTCACTTGTACGGAATATACTGAACCATTTTGTGATTAAAATTGAAAATGACTAATTATGAATATACCTCCATGGATAAAATCATAAATTATTTAAAAACGAATTTAGCCAATATACATCCGGAAATGTTGGGTGTTGTGTGCAAATGTGCTTTTCTGTTTATGGTCCTGGGTTCAAAACCTCGCACATGGGTGTGAGCTCACGTGATTGAACATTTTTGTCGTACCAACCTTATCGAACAGTGGCGTAGAAGCGCAACTTGTTTGCCCTTCTTCGACTGTTTCATGTTAATACAGATCCTGATCATTCACTTGCTCCCTGATGAGTTGATACAGCAAGGAATCGGTCGTGGGGTGTGTGTGTGTGTGATGGAAATGCATACAAATACGTTTGTTTGTTTTATTTCATGCTTGTGAGCACGTGTGGTTTAACATTTTTTATTGTGCCAGTCTTCGCAAGGATTGAAGGATTTATGGTTAAAATGTTAGTACTTTACAACACCACGGGATTATGGTATGAATGAAAATGTTAACAATATGATAGTATAAGAGGAATAGAGAATATCAAATGTAATGCTCACGAATGATGTTCTTTTGCATGTGTTAGTCCAATTTAGCTTTCAACACCGCAATGCAATTAGAGTTTTACCACATGCTGGGGTAGGGAATTCCAAAGAAATATTGCACGTACAGCGAAAAATGGCGCCGACGATCATTACGGGAACTTGGGGCGTAAAGGAATGAGGTATGTCCTGCGTGTCACTTGCCCACCACACACATCAATCAGGTGTTTTATTGGATGTCCTTCGGTAGATACAATTCCATAAGTCAGAATAATATCACTTCGTATCCTCCTCTGGGTAAAGTCACATAGACCCAAACGTCGCAATCTTTCTGTGTACGGAACATTGCGAAGACCTATCACTAACTTTTTTCTCTGTGATAAATTTTATCAAAGAGTGCAATATATTTTCGCAGCTAAAAGGCCCAGAGCTCTACCGCATACTCCATCGTAGGTTGAAGGTAGACGTTTATTATTCTTGGTAACGTCACCAGCGAAAATCTTCAAATTATGCTTCGGAAGATACCTAACAATCCTTTGGCCTGTCGATATATATTCTGGCAGTGCACCGTGCTCTTCAGGTTTCCAGTAATCCATAATCCAAGATCTTTTCACAGCGAGCTTCGATGTTAAGTTTTCAGTATCCAATCGATATGTCCAAGGAACAATCGTACCAAGGTGGAGAATCTCACCTTTGCATATGATGAATGACATAACAATCATGACCGCCTAATTTGACACGTTGTTCAGATCCATTCGCAGTTTCTCACAATCATCTGCAGAACTGATTTGCGTCCAAATTTTTATATCATCCGCGAACAGGACCATTTTGGATGATATGAGGAGGGTAAATCACAATCAAATGTATATTAGAAAGAGGAGGGGGCCTAGCACGGATCTTTGTGGTGATTTTGAACATTTGGGATAGCACTCCGTTTACTTTAACTCGTGCATGGCAATCTGACGGGTAGTTCTACAATCATTAGAGGAGTGGTTCACATATTCCTAGACGCATCAGTCTTTG
>JACCGJ010002074.1:0-10005 GCA_013407085.1 Atriophallophorus winterbourni
CGTACCGTCTACGGAGTTTGCAGGTGGGAACGAGACTGGATCACGATCTGCAACGATCTCGCCTCCGATCGACGTGCGTGGGCTGGTGCGATCCGAGACATCAATGAAGCCGGTTAATCCACCCGTGGAGCCAGCCGCACAAAAGCAAAGTAAAGTAAGTATAACGACATCTAGACAATTCAGCCTGTCTTTTTGGAGATTATAATTCACATGTTTCCCTAAAATACACAGGAGTCTCACTGTCATTCTTAGTATAATTCTCACATCTGTTTAGCGTTTGGCATACTGACAGTATCTTAGACCAGGTACAGTTATGATTGTGCGACAATTTACCTGGATCAGGATTGTGATTTCATACACACATAATGAGGGCATCAATTCCCGAGGGAAAGGTGATGTGCCAACGATAGGTTAGCGCGAAAGAGCACACCTCGCAATTAACGGTTGTTAATTCTGCACACATTATTTCAACCCACGCGAAGTCTCTAAATGTGCAACACTTTGCTTGTATCTCGGTGTGTAATATCATTTATTCATTCATCACATTCCTACAAACCGTATTTTGGACTGCTAATTCCAGAAAGCACAATATAAAAAAACTTGAACCTTGAGAGGAAGCTAAAAAAGGTGTGCAGACAATTGTTTTCCGGGTAATAAAGCGAGCTGTGTTCGGTCACTAACGCTGAGGTGAAAAGTAGAACACCGATCATAGAATATTGCAGCCTTCAATCATCCTACTGACCAAATTCAAGTAGTAAGAATTGCATATCCATTGCAAATCGGCTCAATGGACTATCACATGACGGAATCCGAAATTTAGTTGTTCACGTTTCCACATGCCTAGCAGTGGAAAATTGAATAAGCCTTATTTGTCATCTTACATGAATGGACGTGACCTACAATGGTGCGTATTCTTTGTCATCGTTAATGTGACACAAGCAGCAACACCTTGTAGTCAAGCCAACGTTCCAGGCTATTAGCTTCCGCTTTTCTACTTACGTACATATATCAAGAGTGTAGTGGCTAAAGCCGATGTGAAAATTGGCGTTTATTTAATGGTTGTCATTTCAATCCGAATGACATAACATAAAGTTACTGATAAACCAATATCAGTTCATAGTTAGATTTGAAAGCCACGGACTGGCGAGGGTGGTTCCTTATCATCATCATCATCATCATCATCTCAAATCACAAGACTGCAACCAGACAATGTGAAAACGAATTATGTAGATACGTGTCACAAACAACTTTTGTACGTTCCCTACATGCGATTTTGTATTATTGGTGTTGTTGTTGTTGGTGTTACGATATGAGATTGGCACCAATGACCTCGATTAGCAGTCGTAATGTAGCGAGAGCAAAACCCGTTTCCAGATAAAACTTGGAGTACGTTATCAACGGAAACCGCAGGCATTCAATACAACGTTAACTGCGCTCGCCACACCAGCTGCATGAGTCATTGCTCAAAAGGCAACCAATTTGCGTGTCGTAAGCCTTCGCAACGAGTCATGCAAGCTATCGGTAAAACGCGATCGGCGTTGGTACATCAGTTGGGGAGACTCGGCATAAAATACAGTGTTTGGTTGTGATTGTTCTTTTGTTATGGAGCACCTAACAAGGAGATCAGATCGGTTGGACAACCACAACAGATGTTGCTGGCTCGTTCTCGACTGGTCGGGCATATGACGCTACTCAAAATGTGCCGGTTTGGAATAACATTCATGAAGGTTTAATCACGATCGGTCAAACGGTGGACGGTATCTCAGACCGTAAGGCATGGTCCTGGATTCGAATCCGACCCGAGACAGGATATGCACTGCTGATGAGCTCAAATAAGAACAAAACTCAAGTCCAGTGCTTCCAATATGGAGCGTTGTGATAAACATTGTGAATATTTCGAAGGACTTGGTACTGATGAGTAGTCGCAAAATACACAGTGTTTGGTTGCATAGGAAGTTAGCCCACAGCAACTCAAAATGGGCATTTATTAACCCTTTAGCGACCAAAAGGACCATACGGTCCTCTTTTGGATAACTGTTCTAAAAATTAAACAGTGAACAATATTCGGTTGCTGCGAAGTTTGAACGAGTACAGACATGTCGAAGCATCGTTCTTAGACTGTCTGGCTCTCAGTGTGCGTCATTCCATCAGTGTGCAGAAGGTCTTTGCGAGCTATAGACGTACTGTTCTGTTCTCCTTAAAAGTTCATTTATGTAACTAAAATGGCACATACACCAGGTGAGATTTGACTCTAAATAATTTATTGGTGAAAGATGAGTATTTGAGTTGAAACTTAAAGTCTTTAGAATGACGTTTTTGTTTTTATCAAGATATTTACATTATATTTTGTAAAGAGGACCATACGGTCCTCTTGGTCTTGGGAAAGGCACAAGTAAAAGAGGACTGTATGGTCTAGTTGGTCTTAATGATTCGTTTTCCGAATATTACTATTTATTATCACCAAATTAATTGTCTAACTAGATATTTAGGCAGATATTAACCCTTTAGCGACCAACTTTTTTGCAGATTAAGAAAAAATATTTTTGTAAATTTTTTTACACTGAAATTATAACTATAGGGCATAATTATACATATAAATACTTAAAAGTTTAATTCCGAAGGAAAATTTATAAGATGACCGTACGGTCCACTTGGACCCGAGACAGCTTAAACAAAAGAAGACCATACGGTCCTATTGGACTTGAGGGAAAATTTCATGCAAATTAGTGATAAATATTTCCTTTCTTTGTGTATTATTTTTTAAAATAAAACATGATTGTACAATATAAAAATCAAATTTACAACTAGAACCAAATTTACAACTACACAGTCCTTTAACAGGTCAGTTACAGTTTCAAAACAGTTTAGTTTTGATGAAAAGCTTCAAAGCAGTTCCTGTTTCGCTCACAACACAGATGTACAACGCATTTCTTGCAAAACATGTGTATTTTGCCTTTGCAACCTGGGTTTTTACACATTCCTCTGTTCTCATGAAAAGTTGGTAAGTGATTTACACCATCATTCCTGATACTTTCATCTGGAATTGGTACTGTTGCTTTTCCTGTTTTCCTTTTCTTTGAATACTTTTGCTGCACACTCTCATCTGATTGTCTCCCTCTCCTCTTAAGAGTGTGCTTTCCACTTTTGATCAAGGAATTTGCCAGCTGCAGTTTGAAGTCACATAAGGATGTCTTATTATAGTATGCAACTCCCTTAGATTTTTCAGCTCTTCGCAATAGTAAGTAGCTGTTCACCACTGCCATGTCAAACAAGTGAAATATTAGTCTGAAATAATATTTCTTAGTGCGGAAATTCATGCGGTAGTATGCCATGTACTGGTCATGCAGATCAGTACCCCCCATATTATTGTTGTAGCATGACACAATATTAGGAACTACTACCTGTATCCTCTCCTTTGCTTTGCGGTCAAATTTCTCTCGCTGATGTAATGGAGCAGACATCAGGAAACTAGAAGCAAGGCAAACAGACCTGTTATCATGCCATTTCACAGCAGTGATTGAAACGCCATCAATTTCAGTCATATGTTCATCAAATGAACCTCTGCCCCGCTCACGTAACTGTTTATCAGACTTAAATTTCAGCCCTCTAAGTCTTCTTTCTTGGACGGTTCCACATGCCCATATTTGCCTTGATGCCAAATGAGAATTAGTTTCAGTGATGTGAACCAGTTATCAAAATAGATCTTGTGGTTTTTCCCATCTGGAATGGTTTCGGCCAAGTTCAGAACAGCATTGGAGCTTGGACCCAGATCAGGGACACCCGCCCTTGTCACGGCATAATTTTTCCTGAGTATGGCAAGAAGTCGTAAACGATGCCAGTACTATCTGCAAGAACAAATATTTTATATCCCCATTTATTTGGCTTCTTGGGGATATATTGCTTGAGTGATGACTTGCCAGTCTTGATAGTCTAAGAACGATGCTTCGACATGTCTGGACTCGTTCAAACCTCGCAGCAACCGAATATTGTTCACTGTTTAATTTTTAGAACGGTTATCCAAAAGAGGACCGAATGGTCCTTTTGGTCGCTAAAGGGTTAATATTTCCAATGATATTCATTACGAAATGATATAAATGTTTCATTTTGGCTGTAGTATAAATTTGCAGATAATGCATGGTTTCGTTGAGAAAAATCAAAAGTTCATACAGTCATGGTTTTAAAACCTAATAAACGAATATTAAGGCGCTTATCTCATAATGAATGTGGGAGGTTTATCATGGTCTTCATTATTATTCAATTACCATTAACCCTTTAGCGACCAAAAGGACCATACGGTCCTCTTTTGGATAACTGTTCTAATAATTAAACAGTGAACAATATTCGGTTGCTGCGAGGTTTGAACGAGTCCAGACATGTCGAAGCATCGTTCTTAGACTATCAAGACTGGCAAGTCATCACTCAAGCAATATATCCCCAAGTCAAATGGGGATATAAAATATTTGTTCTTGCAGATAGTACTGGCATCGTTTACGACTTCTTGCCATACTCAGGAAAAATTATGCCTGTGACAAGGGCGGGTGTCCCTGATCTGGGTCCAAGCTCCAATGCTGTTCTGAACTTGGCCGAAACCATTCCAGATGGGAAAAACCACAAGATCTATTTTGATAACTGGTTCACATCACTGAAACTAATTTCTCATTTGGCATCAAGGCAAATATGGGCATGTGGAACCGTCCAAGAAAGAAGACTTAGATGGCTGAAATTTAAGTCTGATAAACAGTTACGTGAGCGGGGCAGAGGTTCATTTGATGAACATATGACTGAAATTGATGGCGTTTCAATCACTGCTGTGAAATGGCATGATAACAGGTCTGTTTGCCTTGCTTCTAGTTTCCTGATGTCTGCTCCATTACATCAGCGAGAGAAATTTGACCGCAAAGCAAAGGAGAGGATATAGGTAGTAGTTCCTAATATTGTGTCATGCTACAACAATAATATGGGGGGTACTGATCTGCAAGACCAGTACATGGCATACTACCGCATGAATTTCCGCACTAAGAAATATTATTTCAGACTAATATTTCACTTGTTTGACATGGCAGTGGTGAACAGCTACTTACTATTGCGAAGAGCTGAAAAATCTAAGGGAGTTGCATACTATAATAAGACATCCTTATGTGACTTCAAACTGCAGCTGGCAAATTCCTTGATCAAAAGTGGAAAGCACACTCTTAAGAGGAGAGGGAGACAATCAGAGGAGAGTGTGCAGCAAAAGTATTCAAAGAAAAGGAAAACAGGAAAAGCAACAGTACCAATTCCAGATGAAAGTATCAGGAATGATGGTGTAAATCACTTACCAACTTTTCATGAGAACAGAGGAATGTGTAAAAGCCCAGGTTGCAAAGGCAAAATACACATGTTTTACAAGAAATGCGTTGTACATCTGTGTTGTGAGCGAAACAGGAACTGCTTTGAAGCTTTTCATCAAAACTAAACTGTTTTGAAACTGTAACTGACCTGTTAAAGGACTGTGTAGTTGTAAATTTGGTTCTAGTTGTAAATTTGATTTTTATATTGTACAATCATGTTTTATTTTAAAAAATAATACACAAAGAAGGAAATATTCATCACTAATTTGCATGAAATTTTCCCTCAAGTCCAATAGGACCTATGGTCTTCTTTTGTTTAAGCTGTCTCGGGTCCAAGTGGACCGTACGGTCATCTTATAAATTTTCCTTCGGAATTAAACTTTTAAGTATTTATATGTATAATTATGCCCTATAGTTATAATTTCAGTGTAAAAAATTTACAAAAATATTTTCTCTTAATCTGCAAAAAAGTTGGTCGCTAAAGGGTTAACCCTAGATTGTATCCTGGTTACATCGTTGACAAATTTAGGTTGCATCATGCCAATGGATCATGTACGTACAATGACTGCATAGTGGAACGTATTGCTTAACCCGGAATACCACCAGCAACGAGCTGCAAATGAAATTACGCCGCAATCTCACGGTATTCGTTTCATTCTTGCACATCTGCTGGGCTTGGATCATCTGACAGTATTCTTCAAGCCCATGTGTAGTCTATGACTGCGGTACCTTACCTTACTCCCGGCACAGGATTACTCGCTACATACAGTTTGGAGAGCACAGACAACAAAATGTGTGAGGGATTTCGGAAAAGGTATTAAACCTGTGTGCGAGCGAATCTGCTGTCATTTCAGTTTACGAAATAATCAGGGTAGTCATGAGCTGTTTGAAGTATTAAAAACCGGATTGGCACGGATCAAGTGGCCGGGGGAATGAATTACGGTAGGAGGCACCAGTCGGAAAAGCTTCTAACCAAACCATGGCGATTTATCAGAATTATGGTCAGGTACATGTCCAAATTTTGCACAGTGGCACAGATCTCTAATGCTTCACTCGAAAAAAATAATTGTATCAAGATTAGCCCCCGTCACTTATTCAAATTTTAATTTGCCTTCCTATTGAGAGACTAGACAAGCACATAGTGTGGATCGGTTGAACGAGAACTCGAAAGCGTCTTACTTACTTGAAACAATTGATTGCGTTGATTCATAAGGGTGACCAATTTGGATTTGAGCTGCGAATCAAGTCGAGTGATCATCAGCTCAATCGCGTTCCGCAGTTCCCGCACGCGTTCTTGTTTGGCCTGCTTGACAGCTCGGACATTTCGTTCCTGAACACAGGCAAGACAACGGAACAATTAGACGGAACATAATACGAATGTTTATGGGAAAGTGGGTCGAAACAGATCGGTTATGGCAACACGAAACAAGATTAGGCAGCAATTTTCAACCGATCTCGCTGTTGTTAGGCGCTCACAATAGGCGCTAACAATACTAATCTCTAGACTCATAGCGACTCTCTCTTCAAAAAGGTTGAGCACTTAGGCAGCGACAAGAACAATAGAAATCTTACTCAACTAGAAAAAGATATTCAACTTTCAGACCACGATTACCGTGGAATCCTGATCAAAAGCCAATTACTAGTGTTAAAATATCCTCCACCGAAGAGAGGAAAATTAACGAGCTTGTAAACTTGTAAGTAGCTTATGAAAAAGATAAGAAATCTGGATATCATCATTACCGGAGATGGGCAAATGCTCTGGCGACCTCTTCGAAGAAGCTAGCTTTAGACATGATTATATGGAAGTTGTATCTCTGCCCTGCTACCAAGTAGTCGATTAGGAAGCTGAATGCGGTTATCATAAACCGTTGGATACCGGTGAGAGCTATGAAAACGGTGTCACCATAGAGAGCACGAAATCTGGTTGTTTAACTGTATTTTTTGCTTACGAACGTGATACCACTTGGTTGCCCATGTGGGAGTAACGCGTTGGCTAAGGGCCGTTATCCATGGCCCTTTCTGATATGAGTGCCTCTGCTGATAACCAAGGGGAAACTCCCTGTGCAGCTCAACGAACCAGGGAGATGTACGAACCACCGCACAAAGTAAAGATGCCGTGTAAGTGTGTTGGCAACCCATTCAGTATAAATGCTCGTCAACGATAAGCTCCACTCGAATTCCGAAATAAGACCTAAACGTTAATTACAACATAACTCACGTTTTAATAAAGTAAAAACATCCATGCAACTCAGTATTAGAATAAAATAGCATGAGAGAGGTGTCGGAAAACATTGTCAAAGCAAGGAGACATAATAGTCACTGATCAGAGATGCAGGTTTGACTAAAAACACAAGCCACAAGTAGTCTTGGGTATCAGGTAAAACTTTATATTCAGCAGTCAAGGTTATGCATACTGTCATGAAGGCAGACGGTAGCAAGATTATCCTTCTCGATTCAGACATCGTAGTAGTCATTTACTTTGAGAAAAATGTTCAGTGGTTAAACGCGTTTTAGTGTTTAAATAACCTTGTGCGCTTAAACTTCTATAAAAAGGCAGAAGCTGTTGCAACGCCATCTTAGTGTTTGCTTCATTTGATAAGAAAAAAAGACATCCGTGAATAAGCGTTCTAACTGATTACACTTAAATTTGTTTACATGATTATGACTACTCGGTCCCCAAAGTACTCCAATTAACTCCCGACATCTTAAAAACTTGAACAAAATATTCCTATTCACAGGCTTCGGAATTGCACACAGACAACGATCGGCTCTTAAAATGGAAGATCCTGAACCAAAGAATGCCAACACGAACCTAGAAATGCGAAGGATCCGGTTCCGTATCATTGCGTGAGCATCAGATAGTGCAGCGATGATTTTGATGAGTATGGTATGGTATGATATGAAAGCACAAGCCTGAACCAGGCAAAGTGCCGCACAATCATAGACTGCACGTGGGTTAAAATACTGTCAGGTTGCACAGGCCTAGACAGATATGAGGGGGGGAATAGAAATGGTAGCGAGACTCCAGCGTGTTTCAGCATGCAGCTCACTACCGTTGGCCAATCAATTTAGCACGGTGTTAACCGCACAGCGCAAAATGCTGCACGATTGCACATCCGTGAGTGCAAACAGGTCAAAGCGTTCCGTGACCCTATTCGAAACCTTAATAAAAACACCAGTCCAGCACAGTATTCAAGCTTCAACGCTTGTGACCTCAAAGAGCACTTAACTCAGCGCGCAAAACATACTCGAAAGTGCATCCATCATGGATGTTACCTGAAGCACAAAGATCTCATGCTGCAAAACTAGTGTACTAGGTTCTAGTTTTATAATTAATATTGATGTGTTATTTGGCCATCATAAAAGAGGTTGCTGTCGCAATCATGAAAATTGGGGGAGGGTGTCCGTGCGTCGCTGTCCCATAGTGAAACAATTGGCACGCAAGCAATGTATACATTTGTTTCCGACTACAGAATCAATCTCACGATGGTGCAGACAAGCGAGGCAGCTTTGCAGATCGTCTATTAGCTCGGTTGTGTCTAAAGATGGAGACATAACTTAGGTCAAGCTGACAGTACTCGATATTTAAGCAAAAGAACAGAAGTGCGGGGATGTGAGCAACACAATCAATTTTAATTTCGATACATTTTACATGGGGGCTAAATGGAAGCGAGCAAAACTTGAATGGTCCACCAGCACTCTTGATGCTATCAAACATATTATTTGAAAAAATGTATCCGAAATTCTGGATACTGAGATTAATTAATCACTCCAGTAGTGCAGTACTGCACTCCGCCGAAGAAGGAAAACAAGCTCGTTTCCGATGGTATTCTAAGACGTTATTTCACAGTGTAAGCTAACTTCACACCATTGGAGATTATCGAAGTCCCTCCGTGGCAACCGCGTTTCTTGCAAGGCAACCACGCGTAACTTCAGTCTCTTCAGCACGACGTTGGTGGCGGCGTAGTACTCTGCAATCGTGGTGTTCATGATTTCCGCACGAAATTCGGGAAGTAATGACCGGAATTCCATGTTATCTGTTTAAAACCGGTTTCTTTCTGCTAGCATCGTTTCGCTTATGCGAAAAATGCAACCTGTTGATCACTTGCTTTTTAAGCATTAAAGATCCTTGTAAGAGAGAAGGCCGTGGCGAATAATTCAATTCAATTCAGTGGCAATTTAGCATGGAGCAAGCAGTGGCTTACAATATGTTATGAGGATATCTCCTATGGTCGAAAGTAGTCCCAGGTGCTGAGCTCTATGATGACCGCGACATAATTTATGAGGATTACAATATGAAGAAATAGCCTTAGCAATTGCTCGCTCTCTGAGAACATGTGCAAAGCAGGGGTAAAGTTTGTTGTCACAAAATATAAAAGACGATACCATTGGATATTTTGCAAGGAGTTAAGGATAATCCCCACAACCATTACCGGTAGAACTATGGTTCTGGAATCAAAATGTGCCGGATGCAACTTGACTTATATCATCATTATCACAGACAGCATTACATCGGTAATCAGTACCAAGTGCTAAACTGCCATACAACCATGACATAGTGAAAATTCTAAAAGATATGGGGAAGAGTGGGAGCAAAAAGCTATTGAATTTATGAAAGATTGGACACAGACAAACTGGGATGAGGTGCCTACACCTCGAATCAAACATGCATTCA
>JACCGJ010002074.1:11005-33781 GCA_013407085.1 Atriophallophorus winterbourni
ACAACCGCTGACCTGGAAGAAGGCCTTAAAACGCTTGACGCCGGGTTTAGCTCGGGTCGGACGAACGCGGCTTCCTGTGTGGGGTCCAAGGGATAGTGAGTGTCTGTGGCTTGACACGCTGTCAACGATGGCTGAGAACCGGCAACAGTGGAGAGAGTGCATTCTATTTTGTGTTCCCCCCCTCAAATTTGTGAAAAATATCAAAAAATCGACATGTGGAACAATGGACAAAAAAATCCCCCCTCATATTGTACTTTTTTTCTTTCTTTCTTTTTCTCGTGCATTGCCAGGTGGCACTTTTCATTTCACTAACCGCATGAGAGTTGTCTGACAGGCTACTGTACACCCTAACGCGCCCAGAACTATAGTAATAAAGCGCCCGAAATATGTTAAATTACTTTCGTATCGGCTGAATCAAAAGCACCCTTAAAATCAAGAAAGATCGCTACGGTGGACTGCCTATAAGCATGGCGATGTTCAAGGGCTTGTCGAATAGTGAATATGTTATCGTCATATTCTCTACCGGAAAGAAATCCTGCTTCCTCTTAACGAATATGTGATTCCCTGTGTCATGTGAGGCGCCGAAGACATACTGAGGCAAGAATCCGGGTAATGACGGGCTTACTCCCGAATCATTGGAGCATGAAGTACGCACGCCATTTTTTGAAAATAGGTATGAATACAGATTCTTCCCAACACTGGTGAATAGTTTCCGTATCCCATACCTGATGAAAAAATCAAATAGAGTTCTTAATAGAATATCGCAACCCCCTTTGAACAGAACCGGGGCCAGTCAATCGAGACCAGTTGCCTTGAATCCTTTCAATGACGCAATACAGAGCTTCATTTCGGCACGGATGTGAAATCATGCAGTACTTTATGCTGTGCGGCTAACACCGTGCTAAATTGATTGGCCACTGGTAGTGGGCTGCATGCTGAAACAGGCTGGAGTCTCACTACCATTTCCTGTTCTTTTTTCTTACTCATATCTGCCTGCCTGGGCAACCTGACATTATCTTCGCCCATGTGCAGTCTCTGACTGTGCGGCACTTTGCCTGGATCAGGCTTGTGCTCTCATACCATACCATATTGATTTCGGCATCGCTCGAAGACGTTAAATCAACCGATCGGGGTTTACAACACGAAATAGAATGCAATGGATCACCTGCAACTGACCAGCTAAATTTCTCGTGAAAACGCTCCCCCCCCAACGAGTCAGCTGGTGCTCTTTGATAGTGATTAAGGCGCCATATACTTTGTCTCGCTAACTACAATGGTTTTAGAACCTGTAGATCGAATGAGCTGGAACAGCTTTCGGACATTAGCCGAATTGCTGGCTACCTCCGTTTCCTCAACTTTTTTCAGCCACCACGCTTCCCTGTCTGATTAAATGCTATGCTTGAGCATATTTCTGATCTGTCTTCGTTTTGCATTATATTGCGAACCAGAAGGAATCCTTTGCCTTTCTTGTAATCGAAGGCTAGCCTAAGAGATCCAGTGGAGCCTTCTGCCAGGGATGGAACTGTCCCATGCTGGCTCCGCGGCATCGTGCGTTACAGTAGCAATCGCATTCCACTGCTGTGTGATATTTGCGGATACCGCAGTGGGAAGATTATCTATGAAACCGCTGAGATAGGCTTGCTGAATTGCGGAAACCGAAAGCTATGCGTTTAAACATGACTGCTTTGGACAAGATAATTTTAATGTAAATCTCGATCGAAGGAGCGTGTGATCAGAATCCACGCTAGTGTTCCAGAAACAGCGTCAGTCTTCAATACTGCTTTTTCATCTAGCACTGCTGGGGAAATGATCAGTTTGTGTCTATGGCTGATCATCATTAGACGGACGCCAAGTTGCACACTGCCGCTTTTTATGCCTAAACGAAATGCTACTAATAAATGGTCTGTGCTGTGCACATAGGTGAAGAAAGCGTTCACCAATATCTCTCCGCTAGGCACCGAGAGTGAATGAACCAGCGAGATGTCACTCAGTAACATCTAGGCAACAAAGTTGAGCATTCATGTTCCCAGCAAGAATAATGATATCAGAACCCTTTGCGCGTTGTAAGACTGCGCAAAGTTCATTGTAGAAGATATCTTTATTGTCCTCAGTAGTGCTATTAACCGGAGCATAAGTGGCAACTACTAACAAGCAGCGCTTCCTTTGAGTTCGGAAAGTAGTGCTAATAGAAGTAGCTAGTCGGACAGCACACGTCCTGTTATTGATGTGAATCCAGTCTAAAAGTGAGCTTTCTGCACACGAACTCAGAACTATACCTACACCCACTTGGCCTGAGGAGGAACCAAAAGATTAGTAGTAGTAGAGCAGCGCAAAAAGTAACTGTTGGAAAGAGTTGGTGCAGTCAATACGATTATTTTAGAGGGATCATAAAATCTTGTCGATGAAAAGCAACAAATGTCGATCGACAACGAATCTAGACAAAGGGTAAGAGCAGCTTGCTGGCCTGTTTGACGCAGCATTCGTACATTCATGACACTTATGAATGCGAACGTGCGCGGCTTTATAAAATGCGTTTTGGGTTTAGGATATGTTAAGATTCGAAAAGGTTCAGATCGGCCGTTTATCACACTGGACGCGGAACGATAAGAATCAAAAAGCGGAAAAGGAGTGGGGGTAGAAAAAGATTGAGGAGCAGTAGCTTGTTTTCGCTTACTCATCCCGCAGTATGCAGCAGTAAGGCAACCCGATTTATCCTGCGCGACGGCCGATGCACTATGGAATTTGAGTTATTTGCTATTGTCATGGTGGTATGTGGGCTCGGATACTGCCAGGTCACCCATACCCAGACAGAACGATTAGGGTTATCGACCAAAGCCTTTGGCTAAAGAGCCTTACCCACAAGGCAGTGGGCTGGGACCGAGTTCGTCTGACCTCTGGCCATCGACCTTCCTGGTATGAGGAACTCTGCTTGTGTCAAAAGGACACAACCCAGTATAGCTCGATGAGGCACGGAGGTACACAAACCATCGCACTACGTTAAGGTCCAGTCTCCGTGCGTTGATTTGTATAATAATCAAGTTCAAACAGAGGGTATGATAAGAATGCATACTCCTGGATAGGAGCAATCTGAGCCATTATTGGCTACGAAACCCTCATTACCACGTAGCCTCAGACGCTTATGTCTCAGATCCCAATGATGCAAACGAATATTATCAACTGCAGCAAACGAAACGCAAGCTCAGACATTGTTTACATAACTTTTAGGGGAATCATTAAAGAAGCAAACGTTGAGTCTCAAAGCTTAAGGTATAATTAAAATGGATAGCAAACAAAATGGCATAGACTGTGATTTTCATGCCAGCGACACTCACCACATCTTGAAACAGCGCTATCAGTTCCAAGTGGCGACGTTTGATTTGATCCATTTCCGCTCGGATTTGTTTCACCCGATCGTTGTAAACCTCATCCAACGGGCGAAAGACATGTTGCTCGTGTTTGCCCTCGAACAAGGCGCACTGATGACATATCGCGCTGTCGCAGGTGGCACAGAACACCGAGAGCCTCTCTTTGTGAGTTTCACAGCTAAAGTTTTGGTAAAATGAGCTGGGATAAGTTTCTTGGGAAAAACGAACATGATTGAATAATATTTAATAAGCGATCAAGAAACAAGGCTTCATACAACGGGGACAGGAAGCAAAGACAAGAATTACACAGATTGAACATTCCAAACGGCCAAACGTCGGAGTAAGTGATATGCACGAAGAATTCGATCAGTTGCCAGCTTCGACATGGAGCAAAAGGGAGAAAAGGTGGCTAGTTTAGTGTAATTAATCTTAGAGGTTGAGAGACGAATAATTTCAATAGGAAAATTGCAAGACTCAAATTTTTTTAGATAACCATAGCTAAGACTTCCACGTAGGACAGCACGGCGTTTGGAGTGAGGAACCGATAATTGATCAAATTATAATTCTGACCATTGAAATAGCTCGATTGTTTGCAACAGAAGGACACGCGCCGATCGATGAGGTCGGATGAACCGATTTCAATTCGTTCGTTTACCGAACCACACTAAGTCTGATTCCGTCGGTTATTGGTGAAATTGTGGGAAAAAACAAGGCTAGCTCCGATAAAAGTTTTGATCGCATTCGCTCACAGAAGAAAATGGTAGGCATAGAAGAATGAGGTGATTAAATATTACTGTTCAATTTGAGCCATTTCGAGCAACGACGAGTATATAAACCAGGCTTCGCGTAGACGGCTACGTCAATCTATCAACAGGCTCTCGAGTGTCAGCAACTCAAGCCACATGCTACCATAGCCACATGATTGTCGAAACGAATATTGGCAATCACCGAGCGAGAATTGGGTAGCACACAGGAATGCGAATTGCCAATGCGTTTGGTTCGCTGTCGTGGGTACTTAGCACGCAGAACGGCTCTAATATCACAGCTTTGCGGTGATATATCGTTATAAATGGACAGGAAACTGAAGCGACGGGTTATAGAAAATAAAGGAGGCCTTAAAAGTATTCGCGAGCCAATGGTGGCATATTTCAATCTGGACGACAATAACATTTAAATTCTCTCTATTCTCAGAAAGCATGGTTGCCGTCATTTGATCAGTGTGCCAGGTAGCGAAGCTTACTGGCAATGCGCTTGGTGTTGTTAAAAGATATAGTGCCATTTTGAGTCAACTCATTGCAACGACAATTTCAATATGGTTGTGTTCAAATAAAAGACCGTGAAATCTGAGATTTTACAAAAAAGGTGAAATCGCGTTGCAGATCAATATTGGAGGTGCATGTTGCACGTACAACGGTGAGTGGCAAGTGCGAGACAAATACGCTTGGAAACTGTACATCTCCGCAATCAATGAATGTGAATGATTTCGCAAGGGTAAACGGCAAGCAGTTACTGATAATGGCTTGCAATGAGTTATCGTGGGCCAAACTTATAGCCAGAGGTAAACCGCAAAATTGAGCATTTGCCCACAAGCACCTTTTTGGAGATTTGAAATAGCCAAGACCATGAAAACGTTTACGTAGCAAGTGCAAGGTGTGTGAGCAACACAGGGTAGAGAATTGTCCTGTGATTCTGTATTTGAACGAACTCTAGCTAACAGTAGCCTCATAGTCTAACTTTGTATACAACCTTACCACTGTTGCAATGTTTGCTGAACCTGATTGCATTGTCTCCACCCGATGACAACAAACAACCAGAAAACGTTTTTAATTGTAAATATCGCGCATGTGAGCAAAACAACACAGTGTTCACATACCAACTTGGGAATGCGATACTAGTCACTGATACGGTTTGACCAAGCGTGGAATGTTTAGGGCAGCAGGAGAATTTTGAAACCCGTGCTTCGTACAGTCTAAATCCACAAATTAGTTTGTATAGAGCTTTATGTTGAGACAGTCACTAGAAGCATTTCCAAGGGTTTTGATGCGAGGGTATACTTTCCTTATGAACAAAAAACTTGGAAGCAGTTTTGTTGTAGACAGTTAGTATGGCTAAGTGACAGGGCTTATAAGAGATGAGGGTTCAATTTATATCGTAAGAGCAAGGCACTTGGTCCTTCGAATGCAATTTACTGATGATGTATGTATGTATGAAAGCACAAGCCTGATCCAGGCAAAGTGCCGTACAGTCAGAGACTGCACGTGGGCTAAGATACTGTCAGGTTGCTCAGGCCTAGACAGATACAAGAAAGAAAATAGAAATGGTAGTGAGACTTCAGCCTGTTTCAGCATGCAGCTCACCACCGATGGCCAATAAATTTAGCACGATGTTAGCCGCACAGCACATATGTACTGTACGATTGCTCATCCATGCAAACTGATGAGCCGAGAAGCCAGTCAAAATTCGTCTTTAAACGTCGCGGAAACCACATTCGAGATAGATTGCGCACGTCAATCATAAATGGCTTTATTAATCAACGATGACCGTGTTCTTCTTGAACAATATTCACTGGAACAAGAAGTTTGCACTTAGTTGTAAGACTTTGTGCCCATTTTTAATCCTTATTCCGCACATGCTTATCTCCGATTTCTTCGACACGACGCTGTGTAGCATAGCTATCTCCAAATTCAGTTCGCTTCTACATCTCATATGCTCCACTATCGTGTTCGTCGTGACGACAATAGGACCAGGCATCATGAACCTTGAAATAATGATGGAGTGGTTGACGAAGCCGAAACTGTGAATCTAGTGTGAGGTTAGACCGGGAGAGCCAACCGGGATACGACAAATTCACAGTGTAAGTTTGAGTTGAAGTGAGCAGAAGCACATGTATAGTATATGTGTTCCATCGCTGAAGCGAAGTTTTACGGGGTTGCATACTTGAATCAAGAAGCAGAAAAAGCGCACTGATTAGCATTCTCACGAACGGTGTGGAATATCTACTTTTAATCCAGCAAGCATTTGTCCAAACAAATATCAAATACAAGCCACAACTAGAAGGGTCACGATAACCGGAAAGTTACAAGGATCGTAATGAAAATACTTAGGAAAAGCCATCAAACAGAGCCGGTGGGAAAAAACAATACGACCAAGCAAACCGACGGGGAGGACCACACAATTCAGTTAAGCAAAACGAAAACTAGCTGCAGACGTTTGAACCCAACAGATAAACGGGTTAATTGAGACTGACTGCACATAAACAAACACTCTCTAAGGCCTAATCCACTTAAAAACAAATGCGCCGGTTGGTCTTGAACTACCACGATGGCTGAAACATGTACAGTGTCTGCTACGGTCTGCGGTCAACTTTGAATCAGTTAAACTATAGTAATTTTAGGCTGAATTCTCGGTGTGTTAAAAATCTCGGTTCAACGAAGCTTCTGCCTTAGCGAAAATTAACTTGTAATCAGGTCAATTAATTCGTTACTCGCCTACGACAATAGAAACAAAATGTCAACTTTATTCAGCTGTGGGGTGACTGTGACCTCGTTAGAACACGTATCGACATCAAGGCTTCGGTTGCTAGCACAGACGAAATGAATTTAATCGCAACGCGAGAAAGCAGAATCACAACGGTTCAACGATTGAGTGCTTATTGTGCAACAATGATTGACAAACGGACCGTGAGTTGTAGCTGAGGAATTCTATGCCGAAGCATCGTGTCACGATGCAGATCGAATTGCATCCGAAAGTTAGCGCGAATCGAACAAAGGTTTGTGAGCTGGGAGAATTATGATTCAACTGCCGACAACGAAAATAGCGGAATAAAAAGACAACATTTGATTGCTGAGTAACTATAATTTATACAGTATCTGGATAATTTTGTGAATGGAATCCAGTAATTGACCACAGTGATGTCAACGCGTTGAGTTTCCCAAAATGATTTTGATATGAAAACTGAAAATGTCAGGTAACAGAGACTAGTTTGTAGCAGCGGTTTTCACGAGAACAGAATCTGTGATTCAATATTGTACCAACAACAATGACAACTGGAAACCTGCCATGTCCGATTCTAAGTGGTATACACGAACAAAAAGCGACAGAGTAGAAGTGACATGTTGCAAGCTTAAAATCAGACACATTGTGGCTCATGAACTGAGAAACTCAATGCCATTTTATCATAACTGTCTACCGCATGTACTTGAAAATGTTGAGCGGTTGCCAACCATTGAACATCTAGAGACTCCCCGTACTCTTGATGAGCTCAATAAGGCAATCGATCGCTTAGCGAATGGGAAGGCAATTGATGACGACAGAATTCCACCTGAGCTAATCAAATGCTGTAGAACAGCATTATTACAACCTCTTCACCATTTGATACTTCAGTGCTGGCAACAGGAATGTGCCCCACAAGAGATGCCAGACACGGAGATCATCACGCTATTTAAGAATAAGGGTGATAGAGGCGACTGTAACATTTACAGAAGAATCTCCCTTCTAGATGTCATAGGCAATTTTTTTAAAGGATCTTGCAGATCTGGTTGCAAGTTTTTATTATAATATTTGACAAGAATATAAGTGAAGCAAAGCAATAACATCCAACCACAATTCTGCTGGATTCGTATTGAAAAAAGTTACGTGTTAAACGCAAGCTTAAGCATACTGACCAATCAATATACACCCCTCGGTAAACTCCAATAGGCTTCAATACTTGTGGGCGATGCAAAGATAAGTGTACATGCAGCCCAACTAAAGAAATCAACAAAAATAAGCACGGTCCTGAGAGCAGCTAGCGCTTATGATTCTAGTTAAGTCTATTTCAACACTTCCCCAAGGATGACCGGAAAACCGCTCGCTGTTAGGGTATCATACGTTACGTGTTTACTTTAAAAAACGCTTCCGACCCACATGCAGTCAATTGCATTACCTGAGCTCTTCAGAGAGAAACGCATTTAGAATGAGGCTCATATAAACGAGGCCGTTAAATGTCTAAGCACGAACACTGCAATAAGCACTTATTTGTCTCTCCATGCAAATTTGAATGCAAAAAGTGTAGTTGAAAAGTCGTGAAAGTCTTCAATTCTTGCCTTGTGATGGATAAAGTTATAAATTAGGAAGTAAATGGAGCGTTTACGAGTTTTTTTTGCGTTAGAAATATGAGGTGAAAATAAGACGAGGTTTGTTCCAAACGTGAACGATCATAAGAGGATTAACATTCACAGCGTTAACTCACGTGTTTCCGGGACTTGTTTGTGAAGAAGTGGCTTCGTTTTCAATCCGCGATGGTGCTCCGTGAGATTGCAGATTTTCTAGTTGTTGTGTGACATCATCGACCCAGCGGCAATTGATCAGCTCATACATATGTAACGGAGCTCTAAACAGATAGAAATTAGTAGTGGAAAATTGGCGTGAGAAGATAGGAAGAGGGACGCAATGTTAGAAAAGAATTCGAAAAGGCCAAAGCCCCAATAAGCAGAATGACAATCCACATTATGGATTGTCAAATGGGAGACTGATGATATTCAACACGAGAGACAAGAAAGAACGAAAAGTTTTATGCGAAAGTTCCACGTTTTAAAAGTGAAATTGATGCTACATGGTGGATGAGAAACGTTGCAACACTTCAAGACGTGCTTCATGAGCAATGGCTTGGAATTTTAACGGTAGAGTTGCCAACATTGAGGTTCATTTATTAATCGAACTTCGAATGGCACATCATAGAATAACCAGATTGTAAAACTTAATTGATTTCTACAAAACAAACGATATTGAAATCTCGAATGTAGATTATACGAGGTAATAAAATAAAAACGTAGGAATTCTTTCAGTAAAAAGCTGAAATGCGAGGAATATAACAATGTAGTGCTTGCACTTATTAGGGCAGATACAGATGGTACAAAACCTGCTGTACTTTGCAGCTAATGTTGTACTCGGATTTTTTCACGTTCCTGAACTTGCTAAAAAGGTTCCCACAAACACCATTGCCATAATGGCGCGTAGGTGTGGATAGAGATAAAGTAAAAAGAAAGTTAGATATGATTAGCTGATAATCAAGCTTGAATCTAAAATCGAGATGTATATATGTAAAAACCACAAGCCTGGTCGAAGCAAAGTGCCGTACTGCCAAAGACTGCACGTGGGTTAAGATACTTTCAGGTTGGTTATGCCTAGACAGACAAAAGTAATTGAACTTAAATTAAACCAAAAACGGCTGTAAGAATACAACGTGGTAAATCAATGAAGCAAAATATGCAAATAAGCAGAGTAAACCGCTTTTTGCAGTTTAACCGAATTCTGTTTTGTGACACACAACCAGCCGATTTCAATTAGATTGAACAGATTTGTATAATAAACCATTAAAATCTCAAGTCTAATTCACACCATAGAACCTAATTATACAGTAGCAATTAAGCATTCTTTAAACGCGTTCTTGTTATCACAAATGAACAATCATCAGTATTTCTCTAGATGATGGGCCCATTTCTCATGCTATTCTTCGGAGACAATAGGTGAAGAGGTAGAAGAAGTGTACATTTCGTAACTATGATCATCGCCACTAGTGAAGATCAGCAAAAGCAACAGCTATTGCACGGTTGCAGTTCAGGTGACTGCTTGATTGGATGAAGATCATCTACAAAATAGGGATAACATTCGCATAAACCAGAATGATAGCCATCTCGTGCGAGAAAATATCACATCTATCAAACTGTACTGCTTTCCTTAGAACAGAAACGGGGAAATAGAATGTACGGGCCAAGACTGCCTTTGGTCTGATGAGCGCTAACGCTTATACACTAACAGTCACTAACTGGAATGCGAGAAAAATAACGCTCTAATATACGATTTGGTCGAGGAACAAGATAGTTAATGAATACGTCAATAAAAAACATGCACCTGTCAGGGCTGTCAAGTATACGGATAAAAATATATAAATCTGTTATAAATATTGTAAATGGAAAGCTGACAGTATGAGGACATATAATACGTCAAATTTTGCTTGTTGTTTTACATATTTATTCAGTTTTTGAGGGCGTGATAATACACAGTTGCCCAGGAGAGAGCGTTGAAGTGACTCTGCTAAGTCCAAAGGACATCACACAATGTACGTCAAACATTGCGGAAGTACTACCACGTTAATGCCGAGTTCCAGCACTACCATGAACCGGCACTGTTGTCATAGCGTGATCGATGAAAGCAGCGCGAAAACGATTGTGGGTGAGTTGTTTGTGTGCAAAGTTCTGTTACAGCATATTAATCCGATCGAAACAGCGCTAAGCCTCAATAATGAGAAACTTGCGATGGTAAACTGTTTTACCAATTTGGGTAGTTGCATTACTAGTAACACATGTTTATAAATAAGGAGATTGTTGCTCGCATTTTCAGAGTTACGGTAACCTTTCGAAACAGGTTTGTCTTTAAAGTTTAAGGGCACTGAGAAAAGAAAAAATTAGAGGTCTGCAGGTTTTCCGCAATCGCTGTCTCCACACACTCTTGGATCAAGTAGATGAAGGCTTTGTCTGATAAACTAGCTGCGGTTGGTGCGACCTGTCTTCCAGGTTGGGGACCAAAAGATGAGAATTCACAGTGGCGGACATATTGTAGTAATCTTTTGAAAGTGTTCGGATAATAATAAATGTTCTCAAGTGAAATAATGAGGAAATCTTGTTATTATGTGCGACAGTGAAAGCACCAAGAAAGTTATCATGCTGATATCGCTCTATTTCTTAGCAACGCTTGCGTGGATACATGTTTGATTCGAGGTGTAGGCACCGCATCACAGTGTGTCTGCGCAAATCATTCGATAGGTTCAGTAGCGTTCAAAGTCACATACTGTTTATAACACACCCTAAAATGCCTATTTCATAAATTTACTAGAATGTTCTCTGCATATATATATGCGTGTGGTGCACGGATGTTCAGCATTTTTGTGCGGTACGGCTAACATCGTGCTAAATTGATTGGCCAACGGTAGTGAGCTGCATGCTGAAACACGCTGGAGTCTCACTACCATTTCTATTTCCCCCTTATACCAGTCTAGGCCTGGGCAACCTGACAGTATTTTAACCCACGTGCAGTCTCTGGCTGTGAGGCACTTTGCCTGGATCAGGCTTGTGCTTTCATACCATACGATGCGTGTGGGGACGCCGCTTTGTACCCAAATTCTCAATACCATGTATTGAAGCCGACTCATCCTCCATGAGATAGTCGCACAAAGCACAAAGCGTGTGGGTGTGCAGAGAAAATTCTAGTAAATTTATGAAAGAGGAATTTTAGGGTGCGTTATAAACAGTGTGTGACATTGAACGGCACGAAAAACGGGAGCACATTGAAATTTCTAAGCATAAGGAAGACAGGGAAATAAGAAAAGTGAGTCGAATTATTTGAGGAAATATTACCTGCAGTGTGGACATTGTGAGCGGGATTCTGTAATCCATTTCTGCAAAGAATACATATTTAGCAATGTGGTGACTTACGCGAATGCATTTATAACAGCAAAGTTTCGAACAGTGTGGGCAAAGGCGAGCATTGCTCAATCGTTCCATACAAATGAAACAGCGAAAAACTTCCGAAAGACTCTAGCGTGATAATCAAGGTATTGAATGCGACTCATACTTCGAAAGAATCTATGTCTAGATTTTTCGCAACACGATCTGAGGAAGACATTCCGATGATAAGGTATCAGGTAATAACTATATCACATTCTTCACGATTCACAAGATAAAGCCCATCTACAACTGAATACAAATTCCAGGGACAATAAACAAATTGATAATCAAGAAAAACATTTTCACAGAAATGCAACTGCAAATAAGAGTTTAACAGATTCGGTATGAAATTAAGCCCCTATTTGTTCATGAAATAAAAAAGCTAATACGATGTATCGGATCGATAAAGAAAAGTGAAATACAAGGACAGAAGTATGAAACCACAAGCTACAATTACTGTAAAGTAATAAATTGCACTTTGATCAGGATGCTCTAAGTATATGTATGATTGCGACGAAATAGCACATTTGTAATGCACAGGTAACACTGTGCTGTACAGAGAAACACGCAAGAGTCTCAAGGCCATTCTTCGCTTCATATATCTGTCTAGGCCTGAGAGACCCGACAGTATCACAGCCCAAATGCAGTCTAATACTAAGCACCATCTTGCCTGAATCAGACTTGTTACTTTATACATACAACAGCGACTTGAGCATTTCAAGCAGGTATAAAAATAACTTATTAATAAATCTCCGATAGTCATTTAATTCTACACTTTAAGACCTTCAAAACCAATACTGACAATTTTTATCACGTCTCGATCAGCTGCACATAAAATCATGAGGTTTTTTAGCGCTATATGCTTATTTTACCAGTAATAAATTATTGAAGCAGCAATATGCTCCACATAAATTCAATGTATGATAAAGTACGTTCTCTTTTTTGTTAATCTGAGATTTGGTAACGTCGAAGTTATAGAGCACCTTAGGAACGGTTTTCAGTCATTTTTACGCACGTTACATATGCATTACAAGTAGATGATAATCCCACGTAATTCGTAACGTTTGGCAATAATAACTGGCCAATTTAGGTGCGTAAAGCTATTGCACAAACTTTACAGTTGCATTTGCATGCTTGTCAACGGAGCATGAATGAAACTTCAAGCGTACTTATAAGATTTATTTAAAGTAAAAATTATAAATGTTTAAGATTTCAGCAAAATAACTTTGTCGATTATATTGAAGTAGTTACTTATGCCAAATGGAATAAAATGAATTAAATTTAGCTAGGAAATCAGTGTTGATGGTTGATTGCGAGCAATTTCGAAACAAAAGAAATTTTGAAATCGGTTTTAACAAGACATGAAATTTAGTCGTTTAAGTTCAAGTTGCACAGAGCTGAAGGTGACTGAAAGCCAATCACGCGTTCAGATTTCCTTCGACGCTATGTGGGTGAGCACCCGGCACTAAGATATTGAGTATACAGGTCGTATGATTTACACGTTCTTATTTCCGGATATCTGGAAAGTAAGGTAGGAGTTGTCTTCACCAGAAGGGTGGTAGGTCACAGATTGGGGAAATAATGCAAAAATGTGTGAACAATACAAATATTTTTATAGGTTGGATTACTGAAGGATATTTGGAAACAGGGTATGCCTTAAAGCTTAATATATTAGTGAGATATATAATATCACCTGGGTGCTTATTCCAGTAGTTGACCAAATGGTTGCTGAAAAATGCTCTCGTACCATCAGCTTGGGTCTAGCCTTGAGAAGTTTCATTGAATCACCCCTTGTAGCTGTTTTACAGACAGGTGTCAGTAAATTAGCGAGATTATCTCCCGTGAGACCCTTAATAATCTTAAAAAATTCTATCAGATCGCCTCGCAATCGCCGCCTCTTTAATAAGAACAGATCAAAGTCATTGAGCGTTGCCTCATAGGTTTGACCTACCTGACCCTCAACCATCCTAGTCGCAAGGCGATTAACCCTTTGTAGACACTCGATATCTTTTCAAAGTAAGGTGCGCAGGATTGAACACCGTATTCTAAGTGAAATCACACGACTACCTTGTATAAGGAAATGAAAATAGAAGGTTTTCGGCATGAAAACGCTGAGCGTAGTCTTAAAAGTTTCTTGCGAGCCTCGTTTGCCTCTTCGACACACTGAGTAGACCAATTAAAATCTTCTGTAATAGTAATGCGAAATCTTTCGATTTTTGAACCGCAGCTATTCTGATGGTTCCTTCGCCGACTTCTATTTGGGCCGTCGCCGAATCAGTTTTCGGAATGCAGCTCTCCCCTAAGTTTAGTGGCAAATCTCATGTCTCTGTCCATTCGATTACTTTTTCTAAATCCGAGATGAGATTATCTCTGCCGCTGGATATTAGGATCTTAGCATCATTAGCAAACAGAAAGCAATGTGAAAGAGTAGGGGACCAAGCACTGAGCCTAGTGGTATGGTATGAAAGCACAAGCCCGATTCAAGCAGTGCCGCATAGTCATAGACTGCACGTGGGCGAAGATACTGTCAGGTTGCCCAGGCCTAGACAGATATGAGGGAGGAAATAGAAATAGCCTTGTGGTATTCCAATGAGTAATGCCGATTTCTCAGAGCTAATCCATCCAATCCTAGCATACTTAGTACGATTGGTAAGGATGCTGTAACACATCTTTAGCTTGTGCAGAAGATACCTATGGATTACTGAGTCACAGGCTTTCCGAAAATCAAGGTAGCATACTTCAACTATTGTCCGTTCATCGAGGCGTAATGTCACTTCATCAAGAAAGCTCAGAAGATTTGTTGAACAGGACCTTGCTTTCCAAAATCCGTGCTAGGCATCGCATAGTAAGAAGTTAGCTACTAAATGTTTGCACATCTGGTGCCGAATGATTGTTTCCGAGCAATTGCACAGAATGCTTCTCGGCTTACTGTTCTATAGTTAAGTACATTACAACTGGGACTATTTTGTCTAAAGCTACTGCCACCGCTCGTTTCCAGGCATTTGATAGTATACTATGGAGTAAGGTAGCTGCAAAATGTTTGCTTGCCGCAAGGTTAATTGTAGTCGCAAGCTGTTGAAGAATAGCCGGATGTATACTGTCGGGGCCGGCAGACTTAGTTTCATCTAGCTGCGACAGAAATGCGGTGACCACTTCCTGATTAACCTCAACAGAGCTTAAGAGAGGTGCGTTATACTCGCTAGTTCCCAAACGGTTACCTGAATCACGCCGATGAACACTGCAGAAGAATATATGCAAAGCATCAGCTTTTTCCGTGCAGTAGTAGCCGTGCGGTCATCGACTAGCTTCGATGAGCCTATTTCTTCTCTTAAAGATTGCCTGCATTTACCATAGCCATAAAAAGCTTTTAAGATATTCTTCGCTTTTTGGTAAGTCAGGATTTGAAGAAACTTTGAGCCATCTTTTGCGGCGCACAGCTAAATTTACGGTCTGTATAAACTGCAGTCGAGATCTGCGAGTTCCAGAGAATTTGAAAGCTATCTAACTACAGTCATATCATCTGATAGCCCCACGCATAGACGCGTTCCACCAGGTATGAAAGCACAAGCCTGATCCAGGCAAAGTGCCGCAGTCAGAGACTGCACGTGGGTTGAGATACTGTCAGGTTGCCCAGGCCTATACAGATATGGAGGGGGGAATAGAAATAAAAATGGTAGTGAGACTGCAGCGTGTTTCAGCATGTAGCTCACTACCGCTCCACCAGGGCTGTTTCCTCGTGTTTTCAATGGCGTTAAAGGAGCTGTAGTTATAAAAGGTGCATTCTTATAATCATGCACCTGATATCTACACTAGGTTCCAATTGTTCTGGTTGCCAATTTAGCTCCATTGCCTTAGTTTGTAGTTGGAAGATGTTCAAGCGGTCGAAGTTGTGGGACATCTGAAATGTGTTGGATTGCCTTTTTAGTACTTCCAATGTGTCTTTCAGTAATTGATCATCTAGCGGTGAAGCAGTCTGGGTCCTGTAAAGGCATGCAAGCGCGAGTAAGTAAGTAAGAATTACTGAGGTTAATAGGATTATGGTAGAAGCAATCTTTACCGATGTCTTACTGTGGGTAAGGTCTTCGATAATCACCATTGCCACACCAACAATTGTAGCACCAATATTTCTATCCTAACGACAAATGGCGTACTACTTCTTCCTCTTCTACATAGATGTAAGAGGGTTGCCCGTGTAAGCCGTGTCTCATACTGTTCACCAACATATTCCAGCCATTTTCAACATCTTCATTCAGATGAACCAGTTTCATTTAAATGCGGATTGCATTGTCAAAACAACCGGCAAGAATTTGGCAAGTACATGTTTGTTCCAACGACTGTTTCAGGAAGGGCATTCCATATGTTGATTAGTATGGTGGATAATGTGTAGCGGTTGATCGAACGGAGATTTCACCACTAACAAAGTACGCCTTCTGATTATTGTACCCAATAAATCGGAACACAATTCTCAACGCAACACGGCATACAAATCCAAATCAATCACACACGATAGACTTGTCCCGATACAGAACACGTGAGCGGCGTAAATACTACTACAACTACTACTGCACGGATGTGCAATCGTGCATCATTTATGTGCTGTGCGGCTTACATCGTGCTAAATTGGTTGACCACCGGTTGTGAGCTGCATGTTGAAGCAGGTTGGAATCTCACTACCATTTCCTGTTCTTTTTTCTTCCTCATATCTGTCTAGGCCTGGGCAACCTGACAGTATCTTAGCCCACGTGCCGTCTCTGACTGCGTGGCTCTTTGCCTGAATCAGGCGTGTGCTTTCATATCATACCACTACTACTAATAATAAAAGTCAAATTGTGTACATATTTACACTTGTGCATTATAAAAAAACAATCACAAAATATGTACAATCAATAAAATAAAATATACTATGAATAAAACACAATGGGTGCATTTCATAGCACGCTGTTGAGTTTCTGATTCAAATAGCCTAAACCACCACAAGTTCTCCGCTTGTGAACCTTTATAGCATGATCTCTTGTTTTTGGTAAATCAGGCATTCTCAGCATAAACATGAGGTACATGTTCGACAATATAATAAAGTCTAAATAAACTTTATCAATAGAACCGGTTTTAGCAAAAGGCTAACAATAAATTGGAGAAATATATAAACAAATTCAATAATGGCGGCAATTCCACGGCCGTAATGTAAAATCAGTTCAGTTCAATTAAGAACGCATAGGATTGAAAGCCAATCATTAGTCAAGATTTCCTGCGTGTGGAAAGCTTCAAATAAGCACCCAAGACTGCAAACTTGTTTTTAGTTCTTTCGTATCCTTGTCGTATGCGACAGAAGATTACACCGTTTATCAGTACACCGGTTCAAGTTCAAGTTCAAGTTCAAATTGCAAAGGGCTGAAGGTGGCTAAAAGTCAATCACGTACCCAGGCTTCCTTCAACGGTATGCGGTTGCGCACCTGGCACTCCGCTTTTGAGTATACAGTTGGTACGTTTTACACGTTCTTGTTTCCGGATATCAGGAAAGTAATGTAGGGGTTCTCCTCACCAGCATGGTGAGAGGTCGTCTACACAATGCAATAATATGCATGAAAAATGTATGATTTATGAAATCATTAGCCTAATCGAGGCATAGTGATGCACAGTCATAGACTACATGTTGGCTAAGATGCTGTCAGTTTGTCCAGGCCAAGATATAAACGAGATAAAAATGTGACAATACGTTTTTTTTAAATTTTTTTACTCATTAGACAATGTGCGAAAATATGGTAGGCCATTAAGCGTATAATTTTCTTTTGAAGCTTAACACTTTTAGGAAGTTTACTATAAAATCTCAAGCTTTTTCCAGAAGTTGACCACACGGATGCTGAAAAAGTGCTCACGTGCCAGCAACCTGTGCATACTCTTAAGAAGTTTCATAGAATTAAACCTTGTAGCTGCTTGAGGGGCAAGTTTAGGGAGTTCAGTATTATTATCACCCGTAAGGCAATTTAGATACTTGTAGGCTTCTATTAGGTCGCCCCGCAACCGCCGTCTTATTAGTGAGAACAGATCGAGGTCCTTGAGTCTTGATTCTTATGTTTCACCTGTCTGACCCTCGAGCATCCTAGTCGCAAGGCGCTGGACCCTCTCGAGACCTACGAAATCTTTTTTTAAGTACGGTGCCTAGGATTGAATGCAGTATTCCTAGTACGGCCGCACGACTGCTTTGTATTCGTGAGTGAAGTTTAGAGGTTTTCGGTATGACAACGCTGAGTTCAGTCTGAACAATTCTCTGCGAGGCTTGTTTGCTGCTCCGGCAAATTGAGTAGCCCACTTAAAATCTCCTGTTACCGTATTACCGTCATCCTTCACTTTCTGAGCAGTAGCTATTCCGATAGTTTCTTTGGCCGACTTCCAGTTAAGTTTTCGCCAAATCAATCATCAGAACGCAGCTCTTCCCCAAGTTTAGCGGCTAGCCCCATGTTTTTGTCCACTCGATTACTTTTTCTAAATCAGAGATAAGCGTACACCTACCGTCGGTTCATAGAATCCTAACATTATCAGCAAACAGGAGGCAACGTGAACTCAAGCAGGCTGCCAGGTCGTTTACAAAAATAGGAAAAATTAATGTACCAAGCAGCGAGCCTTGAGGCACCCCACTGAGTATCACTGATTCCTACGAGCACACCCCTGCAATTCTAACAAAGTTAGCGTGATTAGTTAAGAAGCTGTCTAACCATCGATGTAGTTCACCAGTGACGTTACACATCCTTAGTTTGGGCAGAAGGCACATATGGTTCACTGATTCGAAGGCCTTTTTAATGTCACTTCAATTTTTACGTCTTCAGCAAATAATATTACAGGGTGAGCCCAGTTGGTTAGATAGATCATCAATGAAGATGAGGAACATCAACGGTCCTAAGTCTGAGCCCCGAGGAACCTCATTTGTTATATACGCACATGCGGAGTACGTATCATCTACACTGAATTAAAGGAACGGTCACTAAGAAATGCGCGAATCCAGTACACTTTGTCTCCTGGTACTCCTATGTCTGAGAGTTTGATGAGCAATAGCAAGTGGTTGACTGGATCAAAAGCCTTAGTAAATTCAAAATAGAATACTTCTACCGCTTTAACATCATCCATCCTCTCAGTGACCTCGTTTAGAAAGCACATCAAGTTAGTCATAAATTATTTACATTTCAGGAATCCGTGTAGCGCCGCATTCAGTAGAAAATGTTTGGTTAGGTATTCACAAATTTTGTCGAGGATCTATCTTTCCATAACCTTACCTGGGCGGTAAATCTGACTGCAGAAGTATCTCCCCACTTATAGATAGGCACTACAACGGCTATTCTCCAGTCTTAAGAAAGGGTGCCCTGTGTGAAGGAAGTTCTAAAATGTTCCATGATCGGCGCAGCTAATCTGGGAGACAGCGTCTGATCATTTGGCACTGCCGACTTTTTGTATGCGAGATTAGTCAATTTAGTCTCAACATTGTGTACCTCGAAAGTAATGTTACTGTAGAGGGGGCGTTTGGTGAGTGCACACTGAAGTGATGGCGCATAGACGTTGGAGATAACATCTCGATGTTACACGCTTTGAAAATGCAAGGAAAACAAGTGAGCCGTTTTCATGGTTGTAATGACGGCAGAACCATCGTCACTTATCAAGATACCAACTGTAAATGACGAAACTTTTGTGTAAAATTCCTTCCTTTTTTCTATCTAAACAATTTGATTCTTCTTTATTCTACACAGTTTTTATCTTTCATTGTTTTGTGTAGACATTTTCGTTATTGTTCTATCCACTTGTACATCCATTGTTATTGAACTAAGTCATATTGATTGACATCCATTAAATTCCACATCTTTTTGCAAATGATATTAGGAGAAAACATAGAGAATTGTTCACCATCTATCTTCTTAGCGTTGGCTAAATATATTGCTTGTTATTCGGAACATTTGAGCACTTTTGGCTCACATCATTCCTATAACCCGGTAAGGTTTACGTTTGTTGATTGTTGCTATCTATTATTTGTGTTAATAGTACCGTAGTATATCCGAATCGTTGTTCTGAAGTTGTCGAACTAAGACACGGATGGTTTACGCGTTAACCAAAGATTCAGTCGATACACCCACCGCTCTTCATGTTGATCCTTTAGATTAAACGTAGCTGCAGTATCGTTTCAGCTGAGTATTTGCCTATTGTGTGAGTCTCGTTTCGAAAGAGAACTGTACAACCAGTATTTTAGAAACTGTGATATTTCGCGCTTCCTCGTAACGGACATAGGTCCCACATTAGGAGCAACTTTGTAACGACTCCATCTTGCGTCGAGGTGACGTACGCTACAGGAGGCTGAATGTGAACTTTATTGAGGTTTACCATTTTTGCGAACGAGTGAGAGAGTAGCGAATCAATCACGAGGGTAAAGGGTATTTATCTTGATCTGCTCTCACATTTCATCCATATGGTCAATGTTTTGCAATGGGAGTAGCGCAGCTGCTGCATTATGATAGCAAGGCCGATCCTATGAGAGCATCGAGACAGCTTAAGTGAGGGTTTACCGAAAGAACAGAGTAACTCAAAAGCTAATACTACGTGGTCTCTCTTTCCTAATAGTGGTAGGAATACCAAATTTTCTATGCCGCTTCCAGTCGTAGAAATAATTAATTCGAGAGTAGATGGAGACTGATCCTCGCGGAATATAGTTAGTTCGTTTACGTGTTGCTGATGTGCATGGAAGTGTGTCCAGTCCAAAAAGTCGTTTGCGTTGCCTGAAACATGCGAAGTTTGGTATTCCCAGTATATTTTGAGTTGACCAAAATTACTGAAGATTACAACACGTGGTGCTATGGTCAAAAGAAACAAAAGCTTAGTTTGCTAGGAGCATCTTCATCCAAAGTAGTGTTTAGAAGACGGTAGACAAAGCTTTTAACTATAAGCGTGTATCCATGCATGATCAAGGAAGATATTATCACCACCTTCGTCGTAGAAACAGAAATACAATTCTTAAAAGGAAGAGCATGATCAATAAGGAGCAGCGCCCATATTCCATATTTTTTATTTTCGATACGCTACATAGCGGAATTGATTTATTTGTGATAAAATCGAAACAATTCTCCACCAATAAATCAACTTTCATAAATTTCAACTGTATCATACCAAAAGATTCGATCATCCTAAATAATACACCACTACAACCAGCACAATGTGTACGTGATTTAGATTATCGATATTCTGGATCACTTACATTTCATGAACAAATATGCTACTTAATTTCTAAAACAAAAAAGAATATACGTTTACTTCATAGATTCATCTGTCTGCCCCAGTGCAAGCTGGAACTTTACAAGTTACATACACTACCTTTATTAGATTACTGCAACATTATATCTAGTAACATTACTCGGTCTGATAGCTATGCTTTAGAAGACATCCAACGTTCTTTCACACGATCCATTACCACCAGTTCGGATAAGCATTCATATAAGGAAAGATGTCAGATCCTAGGATTGGAACCATTATGGTTTCGAAGAATAAAACAGAATCTTATACTCTTTTACAGAATATTGAAAAAAGATATGATCGACATTGTTATACAATTAGATTTTAAAAACTCTGAAGTACATAATCTTCGACACAAAAACAAAATATGTATACCGAAAATCCACAATCGTATACGAAAAGCATTCTTTATTTATAAATATTCTCGTTTATGGAATTTACTTCCTAATAATATAAGATTGAGCACTTCACAGACTGAATTCAAAAAGCAACTCAACTCTTTTTTATCTCCGGAAAAATTAAGTGAGCTATTTCTAATTAATACAACTATGGATAATTTATACTTATACGGCATAAAAGGCTTTTAATATTTTTTTAGCAATGAAAATTTTTTAAAGTGACATATAACTTTTTTCTTGAGAATTCACTTTCCACAATTGTTGAAATTCAACAAAATACACTCTCACAATTCTTGAAAGGGCGATGCAACTCATACCTCCGTGACCCGATGAAGTGAACTTGTAGCGACCAAACCGTCACTGGGGAATAGTTTCTGTCACGGAAACTAGTTGCCTGCTACGAGCCACGAGAATCTTCTACCGGGAGTGACGAGCGTTTACGAATCGATCGCAAATCAGAACAATACGTCAATTTACGCTGTACTATATTGACAAAGACGATTAAAAAGCAAAATATAACAAACCTCAACGGTAATCGAATACAGGTTTCAATGCAAACCCAAAGCGTCCAATAAACGGAAGTCCAACAACTCAGTTGAGAGCACAAAAAATTACCGTTTTGCAATAACGGTAAACACGGGTAACGGACAAATCAACATGTGCGGAAGCCGAAGTGCAGTTAAACAAAGGGAAAATGTTCGGGAAAGAAAACGCTCACAGATTTAACATTTAGTTTAAATGTTATTTTCAATTTGAAGAACAAACAAAAAATATCACTGGAAAATTATGACACAAAAAACTTGATAAGGAACACGGGTGTAGGGTGGGAACAAATGTCTCCAGTTCGTTTGATCTTGCTGTACCGAAAGAGGAATTTTCAAGACATCGACGCGGATTCATACACCGCCCACCAAAATTCCTCAAAATTTGAAAAGCAAGTAGAGACACAAACACTGAACTGCGGGGCTCTCCTCTAACTGGCTACCCGAACCGTGTACCTGCGCGACCCATGACAGCGACTCGACGATCAAATCTTTGGTGGTATCTCTGGAGTTGGCAGACCCGCCCCCCACCTAAAACATTTGCCTTCAGTGTAATCAACGTTCGTCTTCGCATGCAACCGGCAGACTAAATGCTTGGTGGTACTTCTGGGGTCAGCAGATCCGAAAACCCGCGTCCCACCTTAAGCACCAGCCCCCAAGCACGACACCCAGGTACAGTAGAATGAAGCAAGTGACTTTATTTAGTGGCGAGTCACACACGCCACGT
>JACCGJ010002075.1:0-11383 GCA_013407085.1 Atriophallophorus winterbourni
AATCATCCTTAAACCAGACAGACGATAGCAACCGGTCCTGTACGTGGTAGGAAAGGAGTTGGTACTCTCAAAACGTGTGATACCTCGTGGGGGATAAAATAGTATCGATCGATATCAACCGATGGAACACAGCATATATGAACAAGTTAATGCCAGTATGATCAAAACCGTCGGTCGACAAGTAGGCACATTTTTCCAAATGATTTTCTCGGTAATGTATTGTGGTGCTCACATCCCCATCTCTTACGCACCACTACCGGTTTCTGGCTGTTTGCCGTCGTCAGGTGGAGACAGTAAGATCAGGTTCAGTGAGCCTTGATTTTCTCAGTACTTCTTCAGGCAGGAAGAATTTCACGAGAACCGGTTTTCAGAGGCTGATTTCACCGCGTCGTTGATAACATGACCAACACTGGAGTTTGCTGACATAATGACATCAACTGGATTAACACAAGTCTAATTTAGTGTTAATTCTGACAGCTTGAGTTAAATTAGAAAATTGCCAATGTGCCAGTGGTGTGTTCGTTTGTCCGATAGGAGCATACAAGGCGCTCTCTTACACTCTACGCAAGCAATTATTTGGGGATAATAGCTGTTCTGACGAACGAAAGGAAATGGAAGTTATTGAGAAAGTTAACATGGAAAGCGACCTTCGCAAAAACACAGATCACCGACTCAGACCGGGAAGAGGGAGGGGAAGAAAATTCAAGATTTCAGGGTTAATAACATGCGAATACCTTTATAGAAAAATACGAGGAATAGTTCATCTGGCGTGATAAATATCCAATGATGTCAAAAGTAAGACGTTCACTTACTATGCGCGTATCTGTAGAGTCAAACTTGCTTTAAATCAATTGAAGCTTGGTTCACTTGTAATCGTTTCAGATAAACTGTTGTGCATGAAGCAGATGATGCCGATGATATCAAAATATGAAAGCATGTTAGGTCATTTGACGACTGTATGGCATTACAGCGGGATATGTACACATTTTAACGTTGGTGCCAGACAAGTGAGTTGCGCTTTAATCCTGTTGTTGTTGTTGTAGTTGGCCTCCATCAGCTGATGTCGACCATGGATGTACATCACAATCGCATGAATTTTCAAGTTCTACAGCTTTTTTGAATGACTTAGCAGTCCGATTCGGGTGGAACAATCGCTCCCACAGCGCTTGCAACGATACGCAGAACTCGGTTGTAGGGTGTCAGTTGCACACCGGCGGCGTGATATACGTTCAGCAGCCAAGAGCTGTATCTGCTCCTCCCCAGCTTGCAGACGACGCTTTACACAATGCCTACAATGTGAGCGGTCAAGAGCAAGTTCTTCCCAACTCGCGGGGCCAGTGCCAAGAGCTTTCATATTTATTTTACAAACGTCTTTGTACCGCAAGTGCGGTCTGCCCAATGGTCGACTTCCTAATTGCAACTTACCATAGAGTAGATCTTTCGAAATACGACCATTTTTCATTCTGTAGACATGACCAAGCCACCGCAGGCGGCGCTTTAATCCTACAAAATGGCCTAGTAAATCACTGCATCAACTAATCAGCTTGGCTTGCAGGATCTCATCTGGACTACAAAAAAGATACTAGTGTCTGAGTGTAGTATAATCTCAAGCTCCTTCACCGTTCCCACACAGCGTAAAATCAAGCTTACCGTATTTAGGTACTACTAAAAGGGTATTCAGGAGTTTCACACCAGAAACAATACCCTGGATACTCAATAGAATATTCAATCCAATCCTGGACACCAGGACTGCAGGACGATATAGAACGACTTGAAAGGATTTATCATCGTGTGTGCAAGTTGGTGTCGTGCTACAAGAAATTTACCTTTTCAAGAGCGAATGGCAAACTTAAACTAGATGATTTTACCCAACTACGAGCACGGAATCACCTTACGTTGGCATACAAAATTATGCACACTGAAAATCTTCTCCTCCCAATGACCTTTTTTGAACATGCAGTCATTCAAAAGCTTTGACAATCCCACATTCTCGATTGGGCATTCGATACAATTTGTTTCACTCGGAACGTTTTGCCAGAAGAAATCATATGCTTGGTTTTGGTTGTGGTTTTCGCTTCAAAGCGCTGTGAATTTACACGACGAACCATGCGCTATGTGAGGTCCCTATTTAGTCTCGAGAGGTTATACGTTCTTACTCCACATACCTCGTAGCCCCGCGTGTTTTATTAAGCTTATTTCGGTCTGAGCTCTGAGTTCTAAAACAAAGATTATTATGACAGTTTATTAGGAAATGTGTTCTTGTAAGTAACTTGACTGGTCCGAGTGTGATTTGTGATGCGATTTGTAAGAAAAATCACATCGCTCTAGATCGCCTCTGGGTGAAATCCAAGAGATACAACATCTCCAGCCGCTGACCGTAGGGCAAGTTTCGTAACTGGATCACAAGCTTGGTCGCTCAGTAAGACGTGTTGAACGACCTACAACATCCTTGCTTAACCATGGTGCCCACGCCTGGATGGTATACCCTGTATTTAGGTCTAGGATGGTATCCATGACTATACAGTGGAACCCACCTACAACGAACTCGCTTTCAACGAATTCCCGGTTTGAACGAACACACCATGATTTCCCAAATAAATTCCGTCTTTGTAAGCCTATTTAAAACATTCGTACAACGAATCTGTTCGTTACGAATCTCGCCTATTACGAACACTGTACACGTTCCCGACAACTATGTTTGTTCAATAAAGTTCATACATACAACGAACTCGCTTTGTCTTGCCTTTAACCCACAACGCTCCGTCAAGAGTGGCCTGCAGTGCGCTAAGAATAGAACTGACACACCGCTGGGCGAGACACAGGCAGCCTAGCCTACAGTATGCTAACTGACTCGCACGCACAAGAAAATCACGTGAATTCTTTGTGACTGGTAGTTCCGTCTGTGAAAAATGCCAGGAGTGCTCTTGATCTCTGCAGGAGATTTTTAGGATAGAAGGAAGAGACGTCGAAAGAGAACTTGAATTTGTGGAGAGAGAGAGATCGAGCCGGTGGCGAAGTCAAAACTGAAACAAAAGAGCATCGCCAGCTACTTCATGAAACTGTGAGATTGGACTGTCGGTGCGTGTGCAAGATGTTTTTACTACTTTGTTTTAGAATAAATTTACTAGTATTAACATGAACTTGGATTTAATGTTGTGATCTGTGTGCTGCGGCATCATCTAATCATCAAATGGATTACACGCATGAAGAAACACACAAAGGTAAGACATTCTTCACTTGTTTACACGTGTACAAATAAAACTGCGGCAAAATCACATGTCAGACAATGCGTTTTACTTACAACGAACTCCGCTTTTAGCGAACATTTTACTCTCTCCCCAGCGATTCGTTGTACCCGGGTTCCACTGTAGTTGTATTGACGCCATCTACCTTCATATATTGTTAGATGACGCAAAGGGAATATTAGCGAAGCTGATATAGCTGTCGGCAATAACAGTGGGGTGTTACTTTTATACGCATACATTGGTATCAAACAACGCTACTTTGACAATTGTTCAGATACTTATTTCTCAATTTTTCTCCACTCAAATGGAAGCACGTTAGAAAAAATGTTGATCGGACAAACAAAGTGAGAAAACAGGCCCTAATCGAATATTCGGTTAATTATTAGTCTTATCCCGTCTGATCAGCCTCACTGCTCTGTAGTCATTTCTGAAACTCACGTGTAAACCGTCCACGGTCGTGCCGTAGAAAGTTTATAGACATCATAGCCACAAACGTGACATTATTTCGATTCAGAACATGGACACCTTTGCACACGTCCCACGGAAAAATGTGCTTTAACGTAAACAAAGTTGGTGTGTGTTTTCTGAGTTGTTTATCCAGTGACTTTGTGGTAAATAACGCGGAGCCCTTGGCAACTAGAGGCAGAGGAAAATGTCAGCTACGCTGAAAATGAATGGTAGTTTTGTAATGTACAGTTTCTTCAACATTGTCACGGTTATTGCGGCACACAATGTTGATTAACCACCTTGTTCTAACTGTAATAGACGATGGCTACCGAAGTCAACGAATGTTTACATGCTCAAAACCATGATTCTTTGCAACATATGAAGCTATTTAATGCTAACGATAAAGAACACAAGAATATTGATCCAACTTAACCCTTATCTCATGTGGCGAGTTTTGCTTATTCGGTCTAGTGGCCAATAAGCCTGTACCTTGAAACGCCGCACAAGTGCAATGTTGATGGCATCCATTGGTTTTGCACGAAAGCCTGAGTTGCCTCCACAAAGTATAAGCCAGAAGGAAATGTGTGTGTGTGTTTAGAATCATGAATGGAAAAGTAGAAATCAGAAAAGACTATATTCTACCAATAATTTCAAATATTCAGCAGAATGCGGAATTCAGCTATGTTCGGTTGTTGTTTAATATGATATGGAGGGTAGGATTCGACTGTATGGTATGAAAGCACAAGCTTGGATCCAGGTAAAGTGCCATACAGTCAGAGACTGCACGTGGGCTGAGATACTGTCAGGTTATATTTGTGACTACTCATCCGTGCCAAGCCCATCGAAATATTCACAAAGTTGATCGCGACGGTCCATAATGGAAGCACTGGACTCGAGTTTCGCTCTTATCTGAGCTCATCATTAGTGCATATCCTTTCGCTTCGGGTGGGATTTGAGCCCCCGACCATCACCATTGTAGTCCCACGCCTTAACGACCTGGGTAGCCCAGGTGAATATTTCGATGGGCTTGGCACGGATGAGTAGTCACAAATATAAACAAAATATTCTCCAAATATCGCTTTAACTGTCAGGTTGCCCAGGCCTAGACAGATATGATAAAAGAAATAGAAATGGCAGTGAGACTCCAGCGTGTTTCAGCATGCAGCTTAATACCGGTGGCTAATCTATTTAGCACGATGCTAGCCGCACAACACAGAAATACTGCACGATTTGACTGTAAAGAATATCAAGCAGTTAGATTGTGTATTCGGTGTGATGTTACAGCAGTGTCCCGGCATTTCGAAGTTTCTAGAAGTGGGTCACACCTCATGACCTAGTGCAAAGGTGTGAAGAGCATTCGTGATGAGCACTAATCACAAGCATTTAGATGATGTACAGAACACCGCCCTTCGGCACAAGACAAGAGCAACAATGGCTGAAACGACCAGTGACGACAATAGCGATCTCGTAATAATTCGGCTTTGGGAAGGATTGCTACAGAACTACTTGAGCGGAAACATCATCGACAACACGAGAACATAGACGGCATCAGCCCCTACTTACTTTTACTTTTGTGCGACCATCTCTTCCAGGAGGATGAGTCGGCTTCTTGGGAATTTGGGTACAAAGCGGCGTCCCCAGCACCACTCGGCGAGTCAGCTTCTCTAGCCTTTGCGCAACCAAGTGCGACCTGCAAGGCAACAGGTAGTTGCCAGAAAGAGGTTGTTCGCACCAACTAACCATCTGCGAGACTCTGCTCCATATTTTTCCTCGGGGTTTTCTCCCGAAGCCTTTCCAGCGATCGGGCATCCCACAAGGCAGCGGAAGTTTAAAATCAGGGTTTTACTTCCCTTAGATGAAATGCCCTCCCAGGCTAATGAGCTCCATCTGCCAGAAGCAAACTGGTTTTCAGGCGCCAGTCACTCGCCCTCGCCCCTTCTCCTGTTGGTAGATGCAGTACCGCCAGGCTCGGGGAGCCACTCATGCAGGCCAGAAGCAGGACTTGGTTGTCAGAAGCTATTTGAGACACGCGCCATATGGGAGCATTTTCTAGACAATGGGAGCTTATCCCCACTGCCACCCCCGGCTATGACAACCTCTGGAACCATCAGCCCCTATCAAACCTCTTGGTCGGTGAAAGAAACCCAACGCGGTGAGGGCTTGAAGTGAACCAGTTGACACAAATTAGATTCCAGTACGAGCGGCACAAACACGCTAAGGTGTTGTAACGTGATATGCCTATACAAGATGAAAAGGTGTGACGGTTTGTTCTGTTTCATGTACGCGTTTGACCTCTTGGGATTCCTCAGTGGGCGTAATTATTCGTTGGGAGGATTGATCGAACGGACGCAATCGAGATGCGAGTGTTTCTCTCAGGGGTTACGTGGTTAAAATTGGATCGGGTGTCCACGAAGCTTCCGTGTACAACGTAATGGGCGTTAGAACTGGATATGCAGTTTCGCCTCGATTGACCTTACGTCATCCCTCATCCCATACATGTAGATCTTTGACTGGCGTGAACAAATGGCATGTTCCTATCGTTATTCCTTGTGAGACCGCTTGGTTCATAAGGTCCTGTGCTTAGTTCCGGTTTTTTCAACGATGACGCTACACAGATAGTATCAATTCATTCACCAGATAGGCTGCCACTCTTGTTTCTCCATCTATTTTTGGTTCCCATTTGACGCCAGAGGATTTAGGTGGGATTAGATCCCAGGTCGTCCGAGTGAAAATCGAACTTTCTATCCACTGTGCCACCAAATGGCACAGTGGCCTAAGTAATATAAGAGAAATAGCAACGATTTTACGAACGATTATATCGTCTGAGTTTTAATTTGGTGAATAGCAGTGTTCTACGTCAGTCGTGCTCAATTACTGTTCCAATTCAAAACTATAATCCGGATATTCGCAAGCTTAGGTTGGTGAGATATTCACTTAAGGTTTGCAACCATTGAACCAGCATCTTCAACCGTCGCACAAATGTTAGTTAGTTAGTAAGATTGATCATTTGATCGTTGGAAATCTTGTTTTGATGATGAGTTATTAGCGAGAACCAATAATCTTGCAAAAAATCGATTAAACCCAATGGTCACGTGCGTAGAAGTTGCTCACAATCTTTGCAAACCGATCACAAGCGGGATTTCACGGAAGTCGAACTGTTTCTGTAGAACCAAGAATCATTGAAAGCAATACATCCACTCCTCTGCATTGATCGAATCCAATTTTCGACTTTAGTTTTCAATAAACGCTCTCACACAGTAGGACGAAGCAGGTGTCGATTGAAAATTGTTTGTGACATTGATTTTGCACATGTCAGTAGCTGAGTTAAACGACCTTTATGAAAACAAAACAAAACTTCGTGTACGTTTGCAGGTTTGCACATGTAGAATCCAACAGAATGGTTGCTAAGCTGACGATGAAAATAAAAATTCAAAGGTTTGCGTAGTATGGTCACGGGTGTAAATGATTGGAGTTAATTTAAATTGCGCGCAAATGATTGATGGACAAAAGGACGAAGCTACTTATAATAAAATAAGTAGTGTATGCAGTCTGTAGTGAATGGATTATGGATGGTATGGACGGCATACTGGATCTATCACGCGGTTTAACTCAAACGTTTGGATGCACGTATTTAGAGATAGATTAATTGAATAAAAACATTTCACCAACTACTGGAAATCAGAAGTTACCGTGAGCCTTACATTTGACGATGTCCGGTCACTACATCCCCAGTCATTTAAACCCCAGGGAAGGTATTTAAGATAAGATTTAAATGTGTGCAATGACTCTTGAATATGGTACAAAAAGCAAAGGTCGAAGCACCTTAATTTACATGGGAAACATGTTTTGGTTCGAGAAACAATCAAATAATGGTAATATTAATTGGAGATGTAGTAAGTTTGTCACACACACAAGTGTAGAGCGAGATTAGTTACATCTAACGATGATATCGTACGTAATTTCGCACTTCACAATCACGAGTGCAACGAAGAAAAGGTTTTGGGGAAGAATGCGGTGGATAAATGAAGGAAAAATGTTAGAAATTAATGTAACCCCCTCTGCCTCACGGACTTCGGACACATTTAGTCGGTCATTAGGCACTCTAATGACATTACCTCAAAAACGTGCTATCTCGCGGACACTCAACAGGCATCAAAACAGTATAAGAAGGAAAGAACCAACATGCACTCTCCCATCCCTCCCAAGTGACACCATGTTTGATGTTTCAACATCCAACCATGTGGACATTTCTTGACGGTTTGCGAAAGGATTGCAGATAGCATACGGCCTCAGTTGTTCAAACAAGTGCTGTGGTTCATATCAAACAGAAGAAGAAGTATGCTGAGATATGCACTGGGACATCTCGAGCAATTCAGCGATACTCAACTACGGAAAGATTGACGTTTTTAAAACCAATTGCATATCTCTCATTTGAATGTATTCTAAATTCTTCAGAAGTTATCAAACTGGGGATAAAGTGACTGAGGATTAAGTGTCAGTAAACCCATTTAATACATTCTGCTCGTTACATACTAGTTTTAATATTATCTTCCATACTGTAATCCTGTAATGTTGTAAAGTAATAACGTTGTAACCATAACTCATTGAATCCTTTTGGCAAATGTATCTTGGTGCAAACCGGTAAGAATTGTCATTGAGTACAATATTTATGAATCAGTAGCAGTAAAGGAAATATTTCTTCAAGATTTTTCCAGAAATGTCAATGAAATGAAACGATCCTGATACAGCGTTTGAGCAACACAATGTCTATCAGTACGATAATCCATTATCCAATTCAGGAACATACCCGTTATTCCATAAGCTTCGAGATTTTTTGATTAAAATGTCATGGTTGACTTTATCGAACGTTTTGGAAAGACGTATAACCAGATCAGCAACACCGACAACCTCAAAACGCGCACTAATATGAAAATCAAACCTGTTAATTCCCATGTACCAGGTGCGTAGGTAATTACTCTGCTGTAAGCTAGTTTCAATATAATACTTATCAGTCTACGGTTATCATGGTTCGGTTATTTTTGCTAACGCATTTTACTTCAACGAATAAGAAGCGAATAACGCAACATGCAACGGGTCTCTGAGCACTCATGGCTGTCAGAGTTGGCTTTGGAAAGACTACGAAAGAGACCTCGAGGGTTCCGCTAGCAAGAGTGGGACAAGAAGGGATGATTATTATCTATCTATCTATCTATCTATCTATCTATCTATCTATCTATCTATCTATCTATCTATCTATCTATCTATATCTATCTATCTATTATCTATTATCTATTACCCACACTTTTCAACACTAACTGCATATCACCTGTAGTTCAGGCTAAAATATTAGCTAATGACAACTAAGAATCGTTGCGAATATCGGCTTTTCATGCGTTTCTAAATATACCATTCAGCTGATGAGTTGAGCTGAGATGAATTTTACGGGCCCGCTTCTATCGACAGAAGGATATACGGGTGGGAATGAGCAAGTTGCATTTATCATGAGAACGGTGGTTTCTTTTGAGATGAAAATACTTCGGGTGATTTGAGGCGACATTCTTTTTGAGTCAAGATTTAAGAAAATGCAGAGCCAGTTCTCAGTTTTACGTAAACCTGTTCCAAACATTATTCAAAGTTATCATCATTATCTCGTTCCTTTCATGTGGGTCGTGAGAGCGGGATACATGATTTGATATTCCACGACCGAGAGACACATCGTGTGAAGTTGGAGAGGGTTTACCTCATTCCGCTGATCACGTGACAAGAAAGATATCGGATACAGGTTACATTTCAATCGACCTTGTGCTCCACAGTCAAGATTAATTTCTCAAACACTAACTGCTAACAGTCCACAGCCCTATTCTTCAACTTCGTAGCTGCCACCGAGAAAACACATTGTTTGGTACAGACAGAATTCGATACCACTTGACAATGTGAACGTCAACAACGTTGCTTCATCGAATTTTCTTCTGGAAAACGATTATTGAGCATTAATAGACAAACGTATTGTTCTGTTCACACACACACACACACACACCGAAATCGGTATCTGACTGATTGACATGATCAGGCGGAAATTGTGAAATTAGGGTCAGTGAGATATTATAGGCCAGCATACCTCCCGCATAAAAGTCTTTTAATATTTTTCATAATTTTCGTCGCTATTTCTGTTCATTGTCCGATGGGATAGGAGTAATGTTCCGTGCTAAATGGTATCTTATCTAGGACACGGGTTGAACCCATGACCATGAACAAAACAGCTCACTTGCATGAATTTCTATCACACACACCCAACGACCAGTTTCGTGCTGTTTGCACTCATCAGGTAGGGACAGTAGGATCAGGATCCGCATGCGCTTGAAACAGTGGAAGGATGGTAAGCAAGTTTTGCTTGTATACCACCGATGGATAAGGTTGGTACGACCAACCTGTTCGAAATTTAATTCGTTTCGCGTACCAGATACAATCGAGCAATCTCCTCCAACATAACATTGAACAGCGTTTTTTCACATATTTTCAATCTCCCTATCTCTACCATACTGTGATGCGTGCTGAATGACTCTTGTTCCAGTACGATTCAATCGTTTGTGCATGAGCAATGGACATCGGATCGATAAATTTCCTGTTGTAATCAACCGTTATTTGAGTAAAAAACATTCCATAGGTGTCTTTCGATCTTGTGAAAGGACGGGTGTCAGAGATACTGATATAAGCGCTATTTATTCTTATTTCGTACACCTGTATTGTAGAACTTGATGTGGAATATCGACAAGGAGATCTTTTGCTCTATTCAAGCTATTTATTTACTTACAAGCACTGTAAGATTACCAAATAGGAAAACTGCCTTCTACCAGCAAGATCCCCTCACTGTCGCAGAGGAGAGGAAATGAATTCACAATTTCAACATCCAGTATCCGCTTCCTGTATGCAATATCGATCGCCACAACGTTCTAGTTATACTGCAATGATAGGAAGCAGGAAGCGGTTTATTTATTGAGAATTTGTAGCTGGGGTTTATTGAGCACGTTCACCTTACGATGACTGGGTCTTATGTGCAGAATGGAAAATCGTCGTATTCCAGAAGATATACTCTATGGTGAGTTGAAATCACGAAGTCAATCAATGGGCAGACCGGAAAGACGTGTGCAAAACAGATATGAAAGCTCTTGACATTCACCCTGCGAGTTGGGAAGAAGTTGCTTTCGACCACTCAATTTGGCGGCACTGTGTGAGCGTCATGTTCAAGTTGGGGAAGAGTTAATACGGTTCTCGGCTTTTAATCGCGCTGTCAGCTTGCAAATGGCATCGTATCGTATCCGAGTACTGCCTATTTCTGTGAGCGCTGCGGGAGAGAATGTTCCTCTCGAATCGGAAAAGCTATATAGCATGAAACCCTCATGCGACTAAGTTGTGCATCCAAGGTCGACATCGACCGAAGGATGCCAACAACAACGACACAAACATAGTTAGACAACATCCACGTACTGGTATGCATTTGCATCACACATAGTCCATGGCCGGCTTCGTGCTGTTTGCACTCATCTGGTTGAGACGAAGCGATCAAGGTCCGCATGCTGGGGTCTTCTATAAAAGATTCGAATTTCGTTTTTCTTTTTTAACCAGATAATTAAATCGGGTGTATGTATGTAAATCGTTACAGAATTTTGCCTTTCAATGAGCGAATGGTAAAA
>JACCGJ010002075.1:12383-28831 GCA_013407085.1 Atriophallophorus winterbourni
TTGGATATTCATCGAAATTTTTTCTCGGTACGAATTTGTTTCACTTGGAACTATTTGCCTGAAAAAATCACACTCTCGGAATCTGTTGCGATTTTCGCTTCCAAACTCGATGAGTTTATGACAAACCATGAAACCCCGCGAAACATTCCCCCTGCTCATAAATGCGTATATTAACCCCGTGATGGATTACTCAGTGCAAGCTTGGGCACCATGGCTACAAAAGGACATCAATCTGCTCGAGAGGATTTATCACAGAGCAACTAAAACGGTTGGCTTTCTCCGCAACCTACCATATAAAGATCGACTGATTTGATCGACTAATTTGAATACACTGCCTCGCAGACGGGTTCGATTTGATCTAATCCCAACTTATAAAATAATGAACTCAAAGATGCACACCCTGAGACATCTATTTTGCCTCCAGTCAAGCCATGCCGCACGTACTCACCCACTGGCATTTGATATTCCACATTCTCACCGGAACTGCCGTCGTTTCTTTTATTCGGTGCGCGTTTGTTTTTTATGGAACTCCCTACCATCAGATGTTGTCCAATCATCTAGTGAAAGGATTTTCAGGAACAAATTGGATATATTTATGCGTAGTAATTCCACCCTACATCCCGTTTATATAACGTGATCTTTATCCAAACGAATATTTCTTCCATCATACCGCGACAAAACATTGTAACTACAAAACTTTCGATCTTCCTAATGCCTCAATTCATTTTGAATATATATTTATTGTTCTTATACGAATATCCTGTGGTGTTGTACAGCTACGAGATTTTTCTATACCATAAATTCTTGAATCTTGAATCTTGAACCATGCGGTATGTGACTGTCCCTATTGATTTTTGAGAGATTTTGTAATTTTACTCCCAATGGTTATTGTTAAGCTTACTGCTTTTTCTACTCTGTGTGAAGAAAAGCATGCACGTACGAGGTCTGATGTTGTCTCATTCAATGAACGATCCTCGATAATCCAAAAAATTAGGGAAACAATTTGCTAGAATTTTTGGACTAGTTAATCTCAGATTAGTGGTTTTTCTAACAGGCGATATCAAAAGCGAACTATTTTTAATCTGCGGTGCGTCACTCCGGTTTAGGTGGTATAATTTCATTCATTGGATAGGATGCTAGGCTGTCGCCGTTGGAGATCACATGTAAATCGATGATTCACTATTATAACCTCATGATCACTTCGCGTCGTTAGCCTGAGCCTCCCCCAGGTTTGTCCAGACATTGTTGTCCGGACGCTGGCAAAACCAGACAAAGACGTCGCTTGCAGGCAGGACTGGTTCTATGATGATTCGCACACGATGTTCTGTGAGACTCGGATGAGAATTAATTGTGTGTTGTGTTGATCTGAAGATTAGGAAAATAGCATGCACTACTAGATGTCGAGGGGTAAATGACGGTGTTCCCGGGAAAAATCTCTGTTTACCGGTAGACCGGAGATCAACAACTAACAACCCCATAACGTTGCACATTCACACAACTTGGATATGTTCAAATCGAACTTGGACAACTTCATGTCGACCAATCCAAACATTGAAACAATATATTCTGCATCATAAAGCTTTGAACCCATGCATCGAAGTAAACTATACATATTTACCCTATCAAACCGGTTGAAAACAATTTCTGCTCTATGTATTTTTACGTGATTCCTGAACTGATCAGTAGGCAAACAAATCCCATTTTTACTACCTATGTTATTTGTAATTCGCATATTATTCTGTGGTTTTTGTAAAGATATGTGCTTTTTAGACCATTAAATTGAATTGAATTGAATTGAACATTATCACATAGAACAATAAAGAAATGTTTTTCTAAAATATCAAGAAGACAACCAGTGACAACAGTGCTATAGAAGCCTTTATATCTGTAACTTCAATTTGAGCACAATGGCTCTAGTAACTCGCTACCCGTAAGCTAGTACAGATAGATAAATGAACAGGAACTTCTCGAAAAAAGGGAATTGCAATTACCGGCAGACCAGCAATCTGACAACAGACTAAATACTAATGTGCATGAACAAATTCGCCTGCTCGTGTGACGCGGAATACATTGGCCATACGATGCGAAAACTGGAAAAGCGATTGTGTGAACATTTACTTTTACTTTTAATTCCGTGCGACTATCTCCTCCTGGTGGATGAGTCGGCTTCGTTGATGTCAAGGATTGCAACCACCCACGCTCGCCGGTCAGCAGCGAGATCCGCGCAGATTTTAAGTCAGGTCCGGTCCCACGTGCGCCATCCGTAAACCGATCGTAAATCAGGCAGCTCCACATCCGATCTCATGGTGGCGAGCCAAATCTTCACTTGTCCTCCGCGACGACAAGCCATTCTGCGCAGGGTGTCGGCGATAGTGTCACCCTGGTTAGTTCAGCGTTCGAGCGTCTCAGGATATGGCCAAACCATCTCAGTCGGTGTTGTCGCATTATCGAACTCAGGGGAGGGATATCAAAACAACAGTGGCGAACCTCGTCATTCGTTACTAGCTCATCCCATCGAACATCGAGGATGCGTCGGAGACACAAGTGGTCGAAAACCTCTAGTTTCCGCATATTCTCCACCCGCACAGGAAGTGTCTCACATCCATGAGTTAGAACTGGGCGAATTGCCGCTCTGTAAACGAACAGCTTTGTACGTCGGCTGATTTCTATACGGCTAAATAGAACCCAACGCAGTCGCGAAAACGCCGTGCGCGCAGCTTGTACACGGGTCAGTATCTCATCCCTGGCTAGGCCTGACGGTAGCACGGACGAACCAAGGTAACGAAAAGTGTTCAGTATCTCCAAATTCTCGCCATCAATCTTGAGAGGTAGATGAGGTCCAGCGGCGGTGGTAAAATACTTCGTTTTGCGCGTGTTGATTCGTAGCCATCCAAATTGGTTAACCAAGATGGTTCTAAGATGGTGAGCAGTCAAATCCTAGCCCACGTGGTTGACACGGCCCACCGGGCAAAACCAGAGAGATGCGTTCTATCTCGTTAACGCGGATCTTAAAAGCATGTCATGAAGACGTGGCTAAAACATTTCGAGAACGACCGAGGCAATAGAGATCAAAATCTATCGACCGAACAGGTGTGCAGAAACTATTCAATATATTGCATACCCCCAACCATCCCCTGAATAAACTATTCACACGACTACCACCCAGAACCAGCCGGAGTCATGACTACACAGTACTTATTCCCGACTCGAGACTGAACTGTGGAAGGTATTTTTATTCTGTACGTGTATGCTTTACGTGGAACTCCTTACCCCGCACATTCACCCAAATTGGATATATTCAAATCTAACTTGGACAAACGTTGAACCTATATATTCTACACCATAAAAGATTTGAACCCATGCAGCGAAGTAAACTATACATCTTGACCTCATGGATTTACATGTGCCATCCAACCGATTGCAAACAGTTTCGGCCTTATGGATTTTTACCTGATTCCTGAACTGCTCAGTAAGCAAACAAATCCCGTTTTTACTACCTATGTTATTCGTAATTCCCATATTATTCTGTGGTTTTTGTAATGCTATTTGCTTATTTGACTATTGAATTGAATTGAATTGATTGATCTCTCATGTCCACGGCCAACATCGATATCAACTGAATCAGCTTGAGCAATGACACGTGGTATTCATTTTTGTTTCTTTAAAGTTTGATGTCGATCAGATTCTTATTTCATTTTCTTGTGCAAGTATTTTAGACTTCGATGCGAAGTACCGAAACGGATATCCTTCTATTTAATTATGTGTTTTGTTCCCAAAAATGGGATTTTTGTTTACTCAAATACGATAATTTATTATGTAAAGCAATGTTTTACAATGTTGATCTCTCGAGTACTTCGTTTCCGAACCTCTAGCTATTCTGCACCTCACACCACCCGGAAATATCAAATGTGTTGCTACTGAAGGTGAATGGGGAGCTGGAACACTGCGTTCCCCATCGTTCCGGAGGTGCTAGGTGCAAATTTATCGCTACTCATCCGGAACCTAAGAGTCAAAACGCCGTGGCAAATCCAAATTTTACAAACTGGAAGAATATTTCCGCAAGTGTATTTCCCTATCAACGCAGATTACAGAAACCACAAACAAGTAGTACATCAAAGGAAAGCTGAACGCTCAAGGTTTATATCGTAATAGCTTTAAGTAACACAGACCAAGGAACTTATTTTCTCCTTCTAAGCTTTTTTCAAACGACTGAGGAAATATGCAAAGTTAGAAGTGATATTTTACGTTTGACATGTAGCAGTATTTGACAAAATTGAGAATTACCCTGTCTCTCAGAAAAAGCATTTGTGCAGCAAATCCAAATGATTCGACGAATTTGGGTATCGGACATGCGTAAAGAGTTATTAACAGGGTTATACTTAGATGCCACTGTTGCATAGGGTTCGTACAACGAACCACGATGTTCAAACACAGAATCACAAAGTGATTCGTGGTCAAGTACTCAAGGCGTTAAGGATGACCAAAGTAATGTGTTGCTCACTTCCCCCGCACTTACACTCCACTACCGGTTTCTGGCTTCAAATATAAACTTGATTACCAGTTATCCACCTGTCATACAAATATAAACTTGTTTACCATTTATCCACTGTTTCAAGCTCACTGAACCTGATCTTACTGTCTCCACCTGATGAAGGCAAACAGCCAGAAACCGGTAGTGGAGTGTAATTTCGGGGTGTGTGAGCAACACATCACTTTAGTTATTAACAGAGTTAATCACCGTCACCTCAGCCCTGTGGTCTGAGCAGGAGCTGACAAACGTCTTATTTTACGCTTCAGGACGAAAATCTCCTCGAAGGTTTCTGAACCAATATGAACAAGATGGCCCAGAATAAAAAAATTAAAAACACCTAATCGATTTCAGCTAACATAATCCAAAAAATCAAAATCAGGCATGATGGAATTACACTTTGATGCGTGCACGAGATAAAACAAACCGACATGGTTATTGATTGTGAAGAAAATGTTGTATGCATGTTGATGCATTACTACTGGCCCAGCATTGGGTTCGACAGAACACGACCGTAACTGATCTCGTGTATTAAACGAACAAACAAGAGTAACGAATTCTACGAGGTAAAGCAAGATATCTTTTTGAAACCACTGTGTTCATGATAGTCCAGAACCGTTTGTATATGTGTGTTTATCATTGGAGACCATTTTTTTAAACTACCACAAATCTAGACACCTAGGTGCTTTCATTCAATTGTGCAACACAGACTTTGGTCCACAAACGGTTGCGAGCATGAGAAGTGGTGATCGTGATCGATCTGTATTATTTTGAACTTTTGAAAATTGAACGTTTTTTTTAGCAAAAAACAATCATCGATGTTATTGAATCGCCCCCGTACTTCTATGTCATCAACCAACAACACCATCCGGCCATCATGGATTGCTGAAACATCTTTGATGTAGATAGGCACAATATTCGTCAAGCACCGCTCGTGACATCGAATTGCTTCGACTTTAAAACTACTCACACTGATGTATCGGTTACTACGGCAGCTTCGTATCCATTCGAACAATAAAACAGTGTTTCTTTAGCTTGTTCAAGTGTAAATGATGATAGACTAGTTCGAAAGCTTTATAAATGTCGAGATACCATACATGTATACAACCACCTACATTTAAAACTCCCATTCGAACGAAGTATGCGCTGCATCATCGACTGTATCCATCGGAACTACTGAAATGAGAAGTAAGTAGTATTGCGATGAGGACCAGGTTGGTCACGAACTGTAAATTTTATAAATCGTGATGCATATTAACGACAGTTTGAATATTTGAGTTTTTTAAACCTGAATGACATTGCTATATTTTTGTACCCGCAGAATACAAAAGAAGAACAGTAACACAGTAATAGCGTCAAACGCAGGTAATGTAAGCAATGGATGACAACGGAAAAACGCAAGTCACGCGATACGAAGAATAACTAACCATAATAAATTGTAATATACTTTTCTTCCCTGAGCTAGATGTCCCAAATACATCGTTTTGCTCCACTGACTCGCGTGATAGCTTTAATATTGATTTATCACCCCCTTCTTCATCATTTGCCGTTGACACTGTTCATTCTCAGGTAATACGCTTTTTATTGAAGCTCCCTTACTCACATTTGCGCCTGCTCGGTGATTGTAATGTATCGACACTGGCTAAAACATTTTTATTGCCGATCCTTCCAAATCTTTATTATGGAAGCAATGACTTGCACACCACATTACAGCCATGAACAACAACCAACGCGATTTCGATGGAATCTATTTCTTATACAGCTCCACTCGAATTGAGTGATCATGTTGTCATGACATTTGATTATATCTATCAATACGAGTCAGTATAAAATAGTCAACGATCATATACAACTGTGAACTATGACTTGCTTCGAGCTTTTATTACTGCCAGTCGATGGGATTTAATTGAACTCGCATCAGCTCAGGAGATATGGGAAACGTTTTACAACCAACTCCGTATCATCATTGATTTGTCATCAACCTCGAAAATAATAAGCAACAAGCAGCGTCTAAAATGCCTCTTAGGAGCAATACGTGGAAATGGATATGTAAACGTGACAAGGCCTGGTTGAAATACTTGGACGATCCGTCACGACTAAATTCGTGCAACTACAACTTATTCCAAAATAAGTGTTCTGCTTTATTCGAAATGATAAAAAGTATTACCGAATCAGTCTAGTCGCAAAATTCGTTAATAATCACAAAACACTGTACAAGCATGTGAAACACCCTCCAGAGTGTTAATGTGGGGACTTAACCTCTGCTACTGGCCTAGCGAGATCATTTAAAGATTGTGCCAACGTTCTTCGACAACAATTTGCATCAGTAATCTCACAAGTGTCGACACATGGACAGTTTCTGAACTACAACAGCTGCAGCCTGCAGATTCTTCACAAGGTGGAATTCTCGCAAACTTTGTTAAAACAAAATTAATTACAGTGAAGAAAACAGGAATAAAATATACACCTTAACATCTGTCCTTTGAACAGAGCTTGATATTAAAAATCGTGGAAAACTGCTCTGATTAGTCCAATCTACCATGGTGGCGAAAGAAAAATCCGTTAAACTATCGTCCGATAGCTTTAATACCATTGTTATCTAAAGTAACGGAGTCCATTATAGCTGATGCTTTGCGGAATCACTTTGAGATCAATAACTTATTTGCTGAGTCATGGGTTCAGGAAAAAACGATCTTGCATGAAAAACTTGCTGTTACCATATCTCAGTTTTGACTCGCACATACATCTCATGGGATATTAACTATTTTTAGTAGATTGAAATTACATTCAGCCGAATATAGACGACAAAGCGATGCACTAATCTTCATCTGGGCAGTGCTTAATGAAATTAAAAATCTATGCAAACATTTGTTACATCATGCTCACAACATACATCTGCGTGATCACGCGTCTAAACTCTACCAACAGCATAGCAGGTTAAACTCCCGCAAATACGCATCTTCCGTTCGCAATGCGCAATTGTGGAACGGCTTACCTACTCACGTGGTACAATTTTGAACTATTGACGTTTTCAACAAATAAACAGATGTCCACATGTACGTGTACATGGATATGTTTTATACCACCCGAGCCGATGTACATTTTTGTGGGTCTTGTAAAGCATAGCTATTTAGCCGGATATCATCAACGAATAAATCCATGAATATGAATGACTCTATTACAAAAATGAGCCAATCAAGCATAAATACGGAGGCTACACTCAACTTCGAACGATCAAGTTATAATAACGGGTCGATAACCATCAAGACAATGATAACGCATTACTACTAAAGTATTGTCTCACACACCACAACCATTTCTGGCTTCTATGTCTAAATTTATTTGCCTCTTTCCCACTGTTACAATGTTGACTAAAGCTAATCTTACTGTCTCTACCTGATGACGGCAAACAGCCAGAAACCGGTAGTGGAGTGTAATTTCGGGGATGTGAGAAACACATTACTTTGGTCATCCATAAGCGCCTCGAGTGCTTGACCACGAATCACTTTGTGATTCTGTGTCCGAACATCGTGGTTCGTTGTACGAACCCTATGTAACAATAGCATCCAAGCATAACTTTGCTTACCATTTATCCACTGTTTCAAGGCTCACTAAACCTAATCTTACTGTCTCCACCTGATGACGGCAAACAGCCAGAAACCGGTAGTGGAGTGTAATTTCGTGGTGTGTGAGCAACACATCTCTTTGGTCATCCATAAACACTTTGAGTGCTTGGCCACGAGTCACTATGTGATTCTGTGTTTGAACATCGTGGTTCGTTTTACGAACCCTATTGTACAATAGCTTCAAAGTCATTATTTCAGTTCATACTACTCATTACGTGGTCAATGATTTACCCAATTTTGCGGAATGACTCATGGTAATCACAGCTGTCACATTCCTCGAATTGATCTATTATTACTATAATTTATTCCCACCCCCTGTCTACATGAATCGTTTCTCGATCGACAAGTCACTCTTGTCCATGTGTTGCGCAAGTTTTCGAGACCAACCTTAATGACTAATGCCCGACAGGGTAATTGCCCTGGTAAGGGGACTTGCTTTGTTCCATGTCACACCAGGTATGCGAGGGACGGTCAATAACCAGGACTGTGGTAGTTGCACAGTGTTGGACACTCTGTACATCATGATCGTCCCAACAAAGAGTAAACAAACTCGGTGTTAACAGCGCTATTTGTGCTCACTGCGACATTTCCACAAACAAAAAGCCTCACAGGGTATGATATTCAATTTAGCAATAGATTTGAGATAGCTATCCGTCTAAAAATACACTTTTTGTCTGGGATCGGGTGAGGTTTTTGGCAAAAGACTTACACTCTTCATGTCCTTGAGCAAACTACACGTTTGAATGCTGTGGGTATAGGGAAATGTTTGGTATGGAGTGTACCTATTGCACAACAAAAAAATTAACGGCTATTCAAACTTCAGAAAGCAGACATTTTTATGATAGAAAAAGCAACAAGCTCAACAAAAATCAACAGGATGATTAGATGCACAGAGTAAAAATGCAAAATCCTCCATGAATCAATAAGGAGAGTCACATAACGCATTGTTCGTCATGTATTAATCCAGCTTTTAAGTGAAAACCTTAATTGATTCCAAGCGCAAGTTGCTCCAAGCGAAACAAATTCTGACCGAGAAAAAATTACGACGAATATCCAATCGAACGTGTGAAATGCCTTTGAATGTTTTCGTGCTCGAGTATGATCCTTCGAGCTTTAAATATTCGAGGAGATGAATTTCGGAATGCATAATTCTAAATGCCAACATAAGGTCGCTTCGTAACCGTCGTTGGGTAAAGTCATGTAGTCTTAGTTTCGATATTCTTACTTGGAAAGGCTAATTTTTGTATCATGGACCACCAAGATAACTCCTGTTAAGTAGTTCAGTATCCTTCCTCAGCCATGGTGCCCAGGCTTGGATTGAAAATTCCAAAACAGGACGTATACATGTATCACGCAACCCGGGTAAGGTTTCTGGCGTGCAAATCCTAAATACCCTATTTAGCAGACTAAATAAGTAACCGGCATCATTATGTAATTTTCGGCAATGATGTCGAAAACAAGAAAGCGATTATTGTTTCCCACACCACTGTTAATATTATCGAACATGTGTTTCCTGGACTTAAAAGTCTAAACAAAATCCTTCTAGTGATCATATCTCTCCTTCATGCACTCCACTTGAGAATTCTTATTCAATTCAATTCAATTCAATTTAATGGTCTAAAAAGCACATAGGTTTACAAAAACCACTGAATAATAAGGAAATTACGAATAACATAAGTAGTAAAAACGGGATTTGTTAGCTTACTGAGCAGTTTAGGAATCATGTAAAAATCCATAGGGAAGAAATTGTTTTCAACTAGTTGAATGGCACATGTAAATCGATGGGATAAATATGTATAGTCTGCTTCGATGCATGGGTTCAACACTTTTAGGGTGTAGAATATATAGGTTCAATGTTTGGATTGGTCGATATGAAGTTGTCCAAGTTCGATATGAATATATCCAAGTTGGGTGAATGTGCTACATTACAGGGTATGGAGTCCCAGATAAAACATGCACCTACAGAATAAAAATACCTTTAACAATTCAGTCTCGAGTCGGGAATAAGTACTGTGTAGTCATGACTCCGGCTGGTTCGGGGTGGTAGGCGTATGAATAGTTTATTCAAGGGATTGTTAGGGGTATGCAGTATATTGAACATAAGAATCAAATCACCTCTAAGACGGCGGTAGCGAGAGTCGTAGAGATTGAAACTTGTGATACGATCTTCGTATTGTTTCTGCTTTAAACCACGTACGAGCTTGGTGGTCCGATGATATATTCTCTGCAAAAGGCTGATGTCCTTATGTAGCCAGGATGACCAAGCCTGAACCGCATACTCCATGGTTGGCCTCAAGTACGTATTAATTATTCGGTGAACAGTTTGCTTCGTGAAACTCCTGAACACGCGTTTTAGCAGAAGCAGTACTCTTGACGTCTTTTCATAGACAGCTGTGGCGTTGTGTGACGGTTTCAATGTGCTGCTCACCCACACACCCAAGTCCTTTTCTTTGTCAATGCTTTCAAGAATATTGGAACCAAGGGTGTAAGAGAACTCGAAATGACTTCCAACAGTCAATACCTTGCAGTTTCTGACATTGAAAGGTAGCTCATTTCTAACTAACCAGTCCTGTAAGGCATCGAGGTCCAGCTGAAGCTCTCTGCAATCTTCAGTTGTGCGTACTTGTATCCACAGCTTGATGTCATCCGAAAATAACAAGATTTTGCTGCGATAATGTTTAGGTAAGTCGTTTACATAGATCAGGGAAAGAATTGGTCCAAGCACTGATCCCTGTGGCACTCCACTCGTTACTTCAATGGGTCGTGACAAAGCACCATCAAGATTTACTCGATTATCTACTGTTTCAAGGTATGTGCTTTGTGGTCGTACTGTCCCTATAAGGTCGGTTGAAACAGTATGGTCGGTTTGTAAGCAATTCGCAATCTCCTGCAAACCTGATGAAACAGGTTTCGTACCATCAATTTGCAAAATGGGATCTGGAGACTTCTTCCTATTACTACTTAATCTCCTCGATGCATCCATCAAATCAGGAACCTTCCTCTTAGAATAAAAACATTCAGTTGTTATACTAAGACACAAATCCGGATCACTACATACGGTTACCAATTATCGACCCATTAATCACATACAATTTATATCTGGAATATTTGAAAAGCTTGTCAGGCAAGCAACTCTAGCATACCTGACACCAAACTATTTTATTTCAATCCATCATGGATTTCTTACTAGAAAATTTTGCATGACATGTCAACTAGAATTTCTTAATTACGTGACACCATCACTAGATTCAGGCCTAGGAGTAATTGTTGTATTCATTGATATTACTAAAGCCTTTGACAGGGTCCCGCATAATCTACTCCTCGCAAAATTATCTGCATTGCTGGAAACCTTTTTTCGTGGTTCAAATCTTTTCTTACTGGTCAAACCTTCTCTGTACAGATAAATGGCTACCGTTCACGAACTTTGCCTATTTCCGGTCCATTACTTTTCTTGATTTTTATAAACGATATACTATCTGTCATAACACACTGTAAGATATTTTGTCTGATGATGATATAAAATGTCGCCATAGCCTTCCCATCTAACCAGACTGGCGACTACATATCGAAATTGAACCAAGACCTGATATGCTCTACTTCAATGGAGTATTCGATACGGTCTCGTGTATCCACCCTTTAAATCTTCTTTCATAAATTTTGAATGTGCCATTCCGAACAATCCAATAATCTTGAATAATACACCACTTTAGTCAGCGCATTGTGTACACGATTTAGCTTATCGATATTCGGGATCACTTTCATTTCACGAACAAATTTACTACATGATATTTAAAACAGCATTTATTAGATTACTGTAATATTATATCTAGCAACTGATGTTATTGCTTTAGAAGGCATCCAACGACACCCAGATCCCGAGATCTTTTTCAGCGGTGGTCCGAACGGGATCTTGCATGCTAAGCTGATAAATGTGGTGCGGAGATTTGCCAAGCAGCAGAATTTTAAATTCCACAGAATTAACCGGTAACTTATTTGTCTGCTACCAATGGTACAAGGTACAAAGATCCTGTTGTAATGCCATCCCGTCATTAATAGAGCAAAAACGTCTCCATATTTTATTGCTATCTTCGCGTTAACCATGCTGGTGGAGTAATCACTGTTTTTGCGGGGCCTTCAAATCGGCCGTGCATACAATTAGTTTCTCCAAAGGTAAAATGCATCAAATATTTTCGGATCAACTGAGGTCAAATTTGGACGTGCACTTTAGAACGAAGTACGAGATACCGGGTCTTGCAGTGAAACGTTTGACCCAAATCTTTTGCTAGTAAACTGGATCGTATGTCAATCAATTAAGACGGACAAGAAAAATCGTTCAGTCGACAAATTGTAACTCGATGTCGGGACATGTTTATCATTTTTTTTAAATTTGTGGTGAAATTATTGTAACAGCTGAAAATTCGTGTGTACGAATAAAGTCAATTTCTTCTTCTTCTTCTATGTGCGGAATCTATAAACTGCTTATAAGCATTAAATCAACTCGTTGAGTATCGGGTGTTTGGTTAAACGCAGCTTGTATGCAACTCAAAAGAATAGAAGCTAGAAAAATGTATATATGAGGTTGAGTACAAGTGACCTCAAGCTTACGTGTTCCGGTTCCGATAGGAATAGCCTCAGGTCTGTTAATGACTGTATGGCATTAGAACGGGATCTGTGCACCTTATTTCGTTGGTCCCAGTTAAATGAGTTACCATTTAACCCTGCGAAATGTAAAATGCTGCAGCTTGGAAAATCTCTACACCACACGTATCAGCTTGGCACGCAAGATCTCGTCTGGACCACCGCAGAAAAAGATCTCGGTATATGGGTTTCGTTTAACCTTAAGCCTGGACAGCATTGCCGGATGGTGTACAATAAAGCTTGCCGTATCTTGAGTCTTCTCAAAAGAATATTCCGGATTTTTACGCCCGAAACCCTACCCCGGGTAATTAACACGTATATACGTCCTGTTATGGAATATTCCATCCAAGCCTGGGCACCATGGCTAAGGAAGGATATCGAACTACTCGACAGGATTTATCATCGTGCTACAAAGTTGGTCTCCCGGTACAGAAATTTGCCTTTCACAGAGCGAATGTTAAAACTGAACCTACACGATTTTACCCAACGGCGGATACGTAGTGACCTTATGTTGACATTCAAAATCCTGCATTCTGTAAACCATCCCCTTAAACACTTGCTAAATCCCAATGACCTTACTCGAACACGAACACATTCAAAGGCTTTAAGCATTCCTCATTCTCGATTGGACATTCGTCGTAATTTTTCTCGGTAAGAATTTATTTCACTTGGAACTATTTACCTGAAGAAATCACACGCTCAGAATCTGTTGAGGTTTTCGCTTCCAAACTCGATGATTTTCTGACGAAACCATGCAGTATATGACTGTCCCTATTGATTTTTGAGATATTTTTCAGATATATTCCATATACCTTGTTATCCTATTGTTAAGCTTACTGCTTTTTCTACCATAAAATTTTCTGAGTTCTGAGTTTTGAGAATAGCCTCATTCCCCAAAAAGGTCAAATAATTCTCAAAAGAAAAGATTTGTTTTGATCATTTCGCGTTGTACGATTTCGTCAATCGGTGCAACTTGACCGCTGATCAATGTTACTTTACGCCCGGTATCCGCATCATATCAACTCATCCAGGCCATATTGAATAAATTTCAAACGTGATGGAGAACGAAGTCGACTCAAACCAGACAAACCTGGTCCATGTATGTGCGTGTTGGACAATCAGCACATGATGGTCGGATGACTCAGACTAACCTAGACATCGATCGAGTCAGCCGGTGCACAAGTGAAAAAAACGTGGAGCTATTTGAATTTTTGGCAAACGAAAATGATGATGGGGGTGGGGCATATGCAACTTCCAGTGAGGTTCAAATACAGCTGTCACGTGAGTTCTGTTCCGAGGATCAACGGTAGATTCATCGAGGTATTTGATGTTTAGGAAAGAAATACTGAAAAAAGAGAAATTGGTCGACGAAGAGAATAACGATAGTTGATGTTCAACTAGGTAAAAGCACATCAGCTCACACGTTTGTAAAGGAAACAATAAAGTTAATACTTTTACGGAAGTGATGCCAAGTTTATAAATTTATATTTCGAGGATTTGTCAAATGAGTTTTTGGACGCTGGCATGATCCCAAATAAAACACATTGTAGTAAGGAGATCAATTTAACTTATACGATTGAAAGAATAAGTGCTTTGATAGATTTAGCGGGCTAGATCCAATAACTTGATTTAGAGGCGTTCATTTACACATGCTATTGGATTAAGACAACAACACATCGATTAATAAATTTGGCTTGTTCAATTAAATCTTTGTCAAAATGCTGTAGAGCGGTGGCGTTGGATAAACCACACAATCACGTTTACAACAAGACTCGGAAAACAGAGGCGGACACCTATAGACTGAATATAAGTGAAATAACAAAAGCTTCCCTCAAGGACCACCATTTCTTAAGCAACTAAATGAAAGTTGTATTACCGGATGGCGCAATACTGGTTTGAACGCGAAAACACCTCATAGACTACGCGAGACGTGCCGTGAAGCCACGTCTCACGCAGCGTCGCCAGCTAAGTCCTTAGAACGACAGCCTAATTCAAATTCGTGATCGATAATTCGCATGGCCCGTAACAGCGATTGCTTTGTCCGTGATCTAGTCTACTGAACCGATCGATATGTACACAGCTAGAAGAGAATTTAGTTCTCTTAACTGCTGTCGCAGTAGTTTGCTTGAAGCGATAACAATTATCGTTTCTTTGAAACCCATTTTATCAACCTCACGAAGCAAAGTCATCCAACTCGGGAGATAATCTTAATTGTCAATTATAATTAAAAGAGAGTAGAACGCAATTTTTCTGACAGCGTCTAGATTCTGTCATGCTCCAAACATGTTAAAAGACAGCTAAGACTTTTGAGATCAATGAAAACATTTTCACATTTATTCAAAATATCAAAAATGAAATGTTCAAATGATTGGAGTAAAGATGAGTTGTTGTTGTTGTTGGCCTCCTTCGGTCGATGTCGACCTTGGATATACATCACAGTCGCATGAATTTTCCCGATTTATAGCTTTTGAATGACTAAGCAGTCCGCTTCGGGAGGAACAATCTCTCCCGCATTGCATGCAACGATGGTCAGAACTCGGTTGTAAGGCGTCAGTTGCATGCCGGCGGCGGTATCTGCGTTCAAATGTCAGGAGCTGTATTTGCTCCTCTCCAGCTTGCAGAGGACGCTTTAGACAATGCCTCAATGTGAGCGGTCAAGAGCAAGTTCTTCCCAACTCGCGTGGTCAATGCCAAGAGCTTTCATATTTCTTTTGCAAACGTCTTTGTGAAGCAAGTGCGGTCTGCCCAATGATCGACTTCCTGATTGCAACTCACCATAGAGTAGATTCAAGGTAATTCGAGGTTTTTAATGGTCTAAAAAGCAACAAGCTTAACAACAACCATAGGATGGTAATAATTGAAATTTAAGTGTATAAACAATATAAGAACATAGATTAAGCAGTATATAAGTGTTCTGGAAACGAATAATGCAATAAAAATTCGTCTAATTTCGTTTTAAAGTCATGCAAGCTAGTGGCGTGAGCAACGGTTGAAGGTAAACTGTTCCAAGTAAACTGTTCCACGGACAGAGTAAAAATACCTTCTACAGTTTAGGCGGGAATGGGGTACGACCAGCACATATTCATGGGTCCGATAATTCCTCGTATCCCTTCGCGTGAATAAATCCTGTAAGGGATGGTTCGGGGTATGGAATGTTTTGTAAAGTAAGATAAGGTCTCCTCTGATTCGCCGATAGGGAAAATCAAACAGTTGAGCTATCCTTTCTTTATATGGTTTGTTTCGGATGCTGAGAACTAGTTTCGTTGAGCGGTGATAGATTCGCTGCATAAGTTCCACATTCCTCTTGAGCCACGGAGACCATGACTGCACACAGTATTCCATGACTGGTCTCAAGTATGTATTCATGATCCTTGGAATATCTTGGGCGAAAATTTCCCAAATACACGTTTGAGTAGATTTAGAACACGTGTTGCTTTTTTAAAAGAATACGACCATTTTCCCTTCTGTAGACGTGACCAAGCCACCGCAGGCGCCGCTGTCGTTGTAGGGTTAACATGCTGTGTAAACCAGCTTTTGAAAGCACTTCCGCATTAGTTACATTTGTCCATCCAATATATGTTCAACATACGACGGATGCCTCGTAGGTGGAAAGCATTCAGCTTCCGTTCGTGTCTGGCATGGGTGGCCCAGGTTTC
>JACCGJ010002076.1:9616-21970 GCA_013407085.1 Atriophallophorus winterbourni
AAATCTATTTTTTAAGAATCGATACTAGTTCCATCTGCCATATCCGGAATTTTGTTCATTATCACTGTTCATCAATCAATCTGTTTTGATTGTAACAATGACACGAAGGATGACCTCGATTCGCGGACAAAGAAGGCAGCGTGTGATGAGTGTCAAATGTGCAACAAATAAAACATTTTTTGACGCTTGGGTAAAGTACATAACAACTGTGATAAAGCTCTAACGCAGGAAGTCGTATCGTTTATCAACAACGTTGATTTCCCTGGCGTTTGCTACGTATATATTGCAAGTCGAAGTAAACAACCTAGCGATACACCCACAAATCCTCTCCATGAGGCAAAGCTTGAATCTTGAATAGAGACTGGACAATTGTAATCGAAAAATTGAGAAACATTTAAATTAATTTTGGTAGATACAATTGCCAACGCAATTTAACCCGAAATAGAGGTTGCTCAAGGCGGCAAAAGGATGAGAAAAATACGCCAAAAAGTGCTCCCTTAACTGAGTGTGGTGACTGCTTGTCCGGGTGTAATAAAGATGGACCTAGTGAACCCTGCTTACCGTGATCCTAATCTGATAAAATGACGAACAATTAAGCCAGGACTCCCTACCATCTAGTTTGCAGATCCGAGCAACACTACGGCTCATTCAACTAAGACCGATATCGCTCTCAGTGTAATCTGCACAAATGTACCGGAGTCGACACATTAGCTCAAGGAATGGACTAAGCTCTGTACACACATGGGCTTGAAGGCTTTAGTACTTACTTCGATGACAAGCTGAACTCGGCATAAAAGCTCCCCACAAGTAGACCGGCTGTGCCTATTAAGGGTGACGTTGCGAAGTAAATCTGACATGGTAGAAGTCATCCTCAATGCGTATCTACTCAGTTTTTGTCCCGGTTTGACCTGCCGAGTCCAAGCCGAGATGCCCTGGTTTGAAAGAGAAGATCAATCCACTTGTTGAGACCAGTCTACTGCACGTAGTTTAATATTCATTGGTGTCCCCGAAAATTTTGATGCAGTATCAGCTTCGGAATCAAAGCAACATCATTTGAAGCAATAGTTATACATTGCTGATGCCATTGGATCTCATGATTCAATTGTTTTAGATACTTTTTGAATACCTAGGTCATCCAACTACAAAGGCAATGGGCCCAGCCCTCTGAATATCACATGACTCTCGCTATCAATACCAACTGGAAATCGTACCGCGCCGAAGTTTCACCAGACATAAGGCTAAGCGTGTTCCCTCACTAACACCCAGAAAACCATCGCAGTCACAGTTTGATTGCAATCTTGTTGCTGAAAGACAAAATAAAAAAGGTCCGACTCATCACGAGTCGGACCAATAGCTACATTGCACGATCCTACATTGTGTAAGATAAATACGATCAAGTACATATACACGAATGCCCGGTGTGTAACTAACAAATTAGCTGAACTATGCGAGCATTGTTACAGACTTTCACCCGATTTGGTTGCAGTTACAGAGACTTGGTTGCATCTCTACGTGACTGATGCTGAGCTCTCGATTCCGAAAATGTCGCTACTCCGTCGCGGTCGCCTAAGATCCGGCGGTGGAGTGGCAGTATACTTCCATGAACGTTTAGCGCAGTGTAACGTAATCGATCATCCTGACTTCAGCCTTCTTGATGTGATGTCGTGTTCAGTAAATCTAGTCAATGGAGATGAATGTGCGATCGGCATTATTTACCGCTCGCCATCATCCGAAAGCTCATTTAATCGAATCCTTGCAATACACCACAAACTACCAGAATACGCAAATGCTGATCGTGGACGATTTTAATCTCCCGCATCTGTTTTCAAGAATTCAACGCTTCCTGCATTCGTTTCAACATAAATTCAAGGAGTTTATCGAAATTGCTTCAATGCAAAACCACGTTGACCAGCCAACTCGCAGATGGGGTCTTGACCAACCTTCAACCCGTGACCTTGTCTTAACGCCTGAAACAACTGCGGTAGAGGACATACAATACCTGGGACCCCTGGGAAAGAGTGACCATGCGGTTCTTGTCTTCCATTATGTATGTCGTGCCAAACGATTGAGCCACCAAACGAAAGTCTTACGGAAAATACAATTGCAATCCTTAAATATCTGTCTTCAGCATGCACACACTCAAGAGTTTTATTCAAAGTAATTCAAAGTTTTAATGGTCCTAAAACGAAATACTTTACAATAACCATAGATTAAAAATATAAGGAAAGCAAAGAAAAACATTCGACAATTTGATCTAGAGTGTGGAATAATTAACTTGTAGCCCTGCAATCTGCTACCACGTACTTCTTGCCTATGAAACAGGTGTTCTAGTGGGTGATCCATTGTATGTAGGATGTTGAACAGCTACGAAAAGTCAAACCAGTTTTGTAGCGCGGTGGTATACGCGTTGCAGCAAGGTCATGTCCTTTTGTAACCATGGTGACCATGATTGAACAGCGTACTCCAATGTTGGTCTGATATAGGTGTTAATTATCCGTGGAATTATCTGCTTTGTAAAACTACTGAAGATCCTTCTGAGCAGTGCTAAGCTTTGGCAGGACTTTTTGTGTACCACAGAACACTGCCGTGAAGACTTCAAGTTACTGCTAATCCACACACCCAGGTCTTTCTCTTCTGTAATCCATGAAACTTGCTGAGATCACAGAGAGTATGTGAATTCGAAGGATTTACCGAAGTTTAACATTTTACATTATGAACGATATATTAGAGAATATTGGATGTAATCTGATACCGTGTGATATGGAAACGTGTCAGGTTTATTAATGACTGTAAGTTATTACAACGGGATCTGTGCAAATTATTTAGCTGGTCCCAGACAAATGAGTTATCATTTAGCCCTGCGAAATTTAAAATGCTGCGGCTTGGAAAATATCTGCACCACACCTATCAGCTTGGCACGCAGGATCTCGTCTGGACCACCGCACAAAAAATCTCGGCATCTGGGTGTCGTGTAACCTCAAGCCTGTAAATCATTGCCGAACATTGTACAATAAAGCCTGCCGTATCTTGAGTCTTCTAATAAAGATAATCAGGATCTTCATGCCCGAAACCTTACCCCAATTAATTTATACGTATGTACGTCCTGTTACGGACAATTGGACAATTGGGTTATACGGCTTTCACTTCCCTTTGATTCTTTCTTTCAAGCCGTCTCCAATTTGAGCTCATTTGACCGACCTTGAGCTAGTAGCTGATGATGTTCCTCAGTTTTTATTCTTGGACTTGAAGCATTTGAATGCATTTCTTCCTCGGCCCGAATTCTTGTGTTCACCGGCCTTTTCGACGCTTCCTTCTACTTCTTTCGCTTTTACCTCTGTGGTTGTGGCGAAATGGCGTGAACTTGACCTGATTGGGTTCTTAATCTAGCCGCTAAGGCCCAGGGTGGTGGCACTCTATTGTGATTAGAGACTCAAGTGCAAAGAACTGACGGATTCCGATTTGGTGCTTCAGGACAGGCTATGGTGTTTGTTGACAACGACTACAGGCGAAGATGGCCCAATCGGCGTAATTTATCGTCCACCAACAGCCCAGGAAGTGTATAATACGAATCTACTCGACGAGCTACGGTTGATTGCCTCGAGATATCATACCAGAATGTTGATCATGGGAGACTTTAATCTACCTAGCTTGCTGAAAACTACCAAAATTTCTAAGACCTCCACTGCTGCCACTTTTCAGCAGCGCTGTTTGACGAAATTTCCACGTTGAATGCAATACAAGATACAGAGGGAGAGATATGTCTTCAATGCTCGATCTAATTTTGACAACTGAAGAAGACTCCATCGAAAACATTACATACGATTGTCCGCTAGGTTCAAGCGACCATTTGGTCTTGAATTTTGACTACCTATGTCGAGCAGAGCGAACAAACGATACAAAAAAATCATCAGAAAGTTATGCCAATTTAAATTATCAAACGCCCTATGTTTGATTAACGATTGGCAAACTGAAGGCATCGGAGTAAAAGGCCAGTGGTCTAGCATTTTGACCAAGCTTAACCGGGAAATAAACTCAAACTCAGCATTCGTACCAAAAAAGTGTGGAAATGTATTAGAATTTAAAATCGGGAATGGATTAAACTGCGAAATATGGCTTGGAGAAACCATCGTCGGTTAACCACCGATGCCACATGGGAGACTTTTCGAAAACTAAGAAACCAGGTCATTAAACTTATTGCTGAAGACAAAATACAGTATCAAGCTGACATAATGTCTAAAATGAAACGGAATCCCAAGCTTCTTTACCAGATTGTGAACAAGCAGTGTTCATTGAAACCAGGAGTTGCGGCCTTACGGACGCCCTCTGGAATGACCACAAGTGCAGCTGACACCTCGGATGTTCTGGTAAATTATTATGCTACAGTATTTTGTCCAAAGGAAAGTGTGAATATACAACTGGATCCAGAAATAATGCATCCTCTACCATTGGACACAATAACCATTACAAAAGAAGAGGTGCTGTGAACTCTACTCTCGTTGAATCCCAGAAAATCCCCTGGTTATGCTAAAATTACCCCCAATATACTCAAGCATTGTGCCTAATTTCTATGCGGACCTCTGATTCAGTTATTCTGAGAATCACTGTCGCAAAGTGTCATACCGATAGAATGGAAATCTGGTATAATCTTCTCGATTTTCAAAGTTGGGGCGCGTTCGTAGCCCGCAAATTACAGGCCTGTTACCTTGTTGTCCGCCGTATCCAAGGTACTCGAAAGGATCGTGGGAAACAAACTGAGCAAATACCTTGAGGAAAATAAGCTATTTTGGGGAGCGCAACACGGTTTTAGAATGGGATACTTCTGCCTCACTACACTTCTCCTTACCCTTGACGACTGGACTCGAGCATTAGATGTTGCGGATACCATCCATGTATGTTACCTCGATATGTCGAAAGCATTTGACCGTGTAAACCACAGTATTCTCTTGCAGAAGCTGGAACGTTGTGGTATCACTGGCAGACTATTAGCTTGGTTAGAAAATTACCTGACTGATCGGCTTGTTCAAGTCTCTGTGGACGGTGCTCTATCGAAGTCGGTAGCCGTGACAAGTGGAGTGCCTCAGGGATCCGTCCTCGGACCAATCCTCTTCGCGCTTTATGCAATGACATACCGGCTCTCATCAAATGTAAGATCGTACTGTTCGCGGACGATATAAAAGTGTGGTCGAAGATAAGTAAGTCGGAAGACTGCGAACTGCTCCAGAAGGATCTGGACAACCTCCAGGCTTGGTCCCTAAAAATCGCATATTTTTCAATTTCCAAAAGTGTCACATGTTAAACATTGGCAAATATGTGGAGTTCCAGTATTTTCTTGGAACACAGCCTCTCGTGGACCATGGAACAAAGGACTTGGGTGTGTTATAAGCAACACCCTAGGGATGTCGAGCCACTGCAACTACGTCTATCGCAAAACATCACAGAAATTGTCACTCCTAAAGAGAATTTTCGGTAGGTTCTTCAAAACAGACAATTCCCTGCATTATAAATACGTACATCAGACCCACGATGAAATATGCAGTTCAAGCATGGTCGCCATGGCTTAAAAAAGATGTTGCGACTTTGCAACGAATATATCATCGAGCTACCAAACTTGTCACCGGACTCAGCCGGAAACCCTACAATGAACGAATCAAAACGTTAAATTTATTTGATTGTCCACGTCGTCGTCTCCGAAGGGATTTGATTCTGGTTTACAATATTTTGAATACCGAAAATAACCCTCTACAATGCTTATTCAATATTCGGAGCTCGCATAATACAAGAGCTCACACATTTACTTTAACTGTCCCTCACTCGAGACTCAACTGCAGACGACATTTTTTACCGTGCGAGTTTGTTTTACTTGGAACAATCTGCCAGATTATGTTGTAAACTCACCAAATCAGCAAACTTTGAAGAGAAGCCTTGATGCCTTTTTGACCCTAAACCCGTACATCGAAGAAAACTATACATCTTAACACCATGCATCTACATTTGTTATCCCACAAATCGAAAACAATTTCTGTCCTTTGGATTTTTAATTGATACTTGAACTGCTCAGTAAGCAACCTAATCCCATTTTTGCTTGTTATATTATTCGTTGTTGCCATATTATTCTGTGGTTTTTTGTAAAGCTATATGCTTTTTAGACCATTAAAATTGAATTGAATTGAATTGAATGGTGCCGTTGATCCAGGTTGAACACATTTTCCGAAATGCTCATCTGTGGTGGGATTCGAACCTGATCCGCCCGTGAAACTCAGTTCAACTCATTATCCTTTGGTCAGCTGACTTATGATCATCGACCTTAATAATTTGAAAATCCCGCTGCACGAATGGCGCAACCAAATGGGACCTCTTGCTTGAGCTATTTGTCGGTGGTAGGAACATTGGATTATCTTTCCAACAGCTCACTGCTCCGCAAGCTTACCGTTTGGATTATGGGTTTGATCGCTGTAGTGGGCCTTCCCGTTATGTCGATAAACGTGGTAGGCAATTTTATCCTCACACTCTTATTTTCCACAAGAATAAATCTTGTTGAATATTTTGATCTGTGGGTGTCTTGTTTCGCCTTCGTCGACATGTTAGTCTCCATGGATTGTTTCACATCATTGCCAATGATTTATTTGGGCTTGGAATGGTGGAGTGTACCGTTAGGATTGAAAACCACATCAAATTTGCTTTTATGTCGAACCAAAACGGCTTTACGTGATTTCTTATCTACCATACAAATCAATTTGACACTCAATATGACCGTGTACTTTTTGAAATTTCAAAGGGAAAACACTTTCGATGGACGAAAATCAAGATTTTTGCTCTATCTTTTTGTGACCGCATGTATATCTGTGATTCAGGCGTATCCCACTCTGGTGATTCACTATCTTTGGCAACATGATGGATTATTTGTTTGTGGACCGGATCCAAGCTGGCCGCTTGTGTATCATTTATTTTTCAGAATTCATTCCATTATCTTCGTCGATGGCATGTTACAAGTGGTCTGTTTAAGTTGCATGTATCCCAGTGTGGGAAGAATGAAGACAGACGATATGACAATTATACGATACTTCAAGAAACATCCGAGCTCGGACAGTTTGCCTGGAATTGTGATGACCGCTGAACAGTTGGAAAGTCGTTCACATTTTCAAATCTGTTGCATCATTCAATTTCGCTTGTTCATCGTTTGTTTAGGTCGCCTGTGGACGTTGTTTTTCAAATCAATTTGGTACTTTTCTTGTAAATTGAGTATATTCGGATTGGACCCGGAACAAAATCGCGTGGAGTTGCTATTCAAACAAGTTCTCCTGGCGGGTGGTGCATTTTTACAGCAGATATCCGCTTGTGTTTTCACCGTGTGGCTATTGTGCAACGCACGCCGCCTACGAGGCGCTGATTTGGGTCCGTGGTTTAATACGTGTGGAAAACGGCGAAAGCATGTTATAAATAGTGCATTTTTCTATAGTCAGGCACGAGAATACCACGAAGAATCTTGTCTCACATTGAAGCAGAAATTCAGGGCACTTACTAGATTAAAAACAATGTATAAACGCTTAAGAATGGCATCATTGTATACCAGTGAACTAAGGCCTTCCACATGGACGCATCAAACTGCTAAACCACCTGATGGTGATGCATTGGACTCCGCTTGAAATGTTATGTCTCCTGACTTCGGCTTTAGCTCAAGGTGTAAGTATGGTAACCCCAATTCTTCAGTATCTGCGCTTCTGGTATGCTCGTCAATTTGTCTTCATTCCCTATTTGCATAAATATATTGATTAGTTTTAACTCAGAAGAACTGTTAATATTTCCAAAGTTTAATATTTATGATTGAAAAAGCTCTTAAATTTACAAGAACCATGGGGTCAAAATATAAGTACAAAAATACATGCGATCAAATAGTATGAATCGATCGTCATGATTAGGGGCAAGGCAGATAAAAGATATGCCAATAGGTAGGAGTAATTTCAAAGTATGCTCTCATATACACGTCAAACTCAACTAATGGGATTTACCAAATTGACAGGTCGTGAATTCCGAACAAAACACACACGAACTAAGTAAAAATACCAGCGGCATTTCCGCTTGGATTGTGGGATATCCAACAAGCAAACGTGACCTCGATTTGCGCTAACAGTTCGAAGTTGATCTAAGTTATCCAGGGGTTAGCAATCATCATTAGCAAATATAAGTTCGCCTCGCAGTTAGTTTTGTGTCAAAGTCCTCAGACCCAGTCGTCTGAGGCACTGAACGTATGATATATTTTAAAAACCGTCAACAAGCTTTGGTGTTCGATGATATAAATGGTCCAGAAGCAAAATATCTTTCGGAGCCATCGTGTCCAGACTTGGGCAGCATATTCTAGAACCAGGTTTTTATACGTTTTCAGCATAAGAGGGAATGAACCCAAAGCAAAACGTTCCGCCGTAACAAGTCTAGCAGACGAGAGGCGCGATTGTATACAGCTTAATATTGCAGACCTTTTTAGACTACCACAAATCCATACACCTAGGTCCTGTTTTCGACAGTTAAATCCAAGCTTTTATCTCGATTTTGTATGGCTAACATAAGTGGGGATTGCGGTCGATATATCCAACTTTTGTTCTTTTGCCTATTCAAAGACGGTTTGTTTTCAGACGACCAGTCATGTAATAATGCATTCAGGTCGTTTTGTAGCAGAAAACATTCATCGATGCTGGTGATTCAACTCCATATTACTATGACATCCGCGAACAGAAATAACTGCTATCATTCGGAATTTTTCGTACAAAATGTTAAGGCAATTTATGAAAAATCTATGAGTGCAGCCAATGAAAGCTAATTATTTTGACAACGGAAAGATTCGCAGAACGCATATCATCATCATCATCATCATCATCATCATCATCATCATCATCATCATCTGTCGTCGTTTTAGGTAAACAAGTTAATGCACAAGAAGAGCCAAGAATTTCAGGCGAATCTAGTTACAATGCAAAGAAATTTGAGTGCAATCGGTTAGAGTAGTTTTTGGGTAACTTTTCACTTATGAATAAGAAGTTTCGTCAGACCAAGGGTGCAGGTCAGGACAGGGCCACATGATTATCACCCTGGTCTGACGAAGCCTCGGTGTCAGAAGTGAACGTTACCCAAAACTACTCTAACCGATTTGCACTCAAATTTCTCTGCATTATGAATACACGATTGGTCTAAAACATATTCCAATCGATTGCTGAATCTAGTCACTGTTCTCAAATTAGCATACCGACTGAACGTAGTCGTCTAGCCTAAACTGATTTGTATGAAAACCCATAAAAGCACTAAAAATCACTAAAATTCTTACTTAAGGAATGTTATTCTATGGAACAAACAAAATGACGGTGAATATTTAGTTTTGATATTTCAAGAATTTCGATATTCGCAGTGTTACTGAAATTTTCACAGCCGGGATCTTAGTGCGATAAGCTCACGCCTACTGCAAGATATCTAATGTTGCCTCTGAAAACGAATTCTAGCACGTAGCCTGTAAAGTTGGCTCTGGGTGCCAATGGTATTCCTTACAGGATGATGGGTCATGTCGCGTTTCAGACGCCAGAAACCAGTGTACGGTGAACAAATCCAGCTTGCGATCGTAATAAGACGTTTCACGGTTGGAAAACAAAAGACTTGTTTTGAACATCCACTGCCCCGTGATTGCATCTAAAAAGAAATGATCTAGAAAATAACACGAGTAAGCTTCCTATCAAGCAACTCGATGTTGAACTAGAATTCCTTCGTGCAGCTGTGTCGCTATCGGCCACAATTATCGTGTGGTGTGTATGGTGGAAATGTATGCAAATGCGAATTTTTATCAGTTCAACCGTTTTTTTAGTTCTCAGTGAATCGTGTAGATCAAATAACTTCAAATGGTACTGCTATGCAGGATTTATAATTATCAGTAAATAAATGCTCTCTGTTCAAACCTGTTACCGTAGGCATAATGCACATTGCATGGAGATGCATTCTACATTAAATGAAAATCGTAGAGCTGGCTGGTTAGAAGAATACTGAAAAACCAACTTTAATGTACTAAACTCACGAAACAATCCAAATCAAAAAGTACACATTGAAAGAAATGAAAATTTAAACGATCCCATCGAAGGTTCCCGGAATTTGTGGTCATCTTCGACATCACATATGTAAAAATGAAACTGTTAACAGAGGCTGCTTTTGGAAAAACCCGTCTGTCGAAAAATATTCACATAAACGTTGTGTTTAGAATGCACTCCGATTAGCTTTGACGGCATGAAGGTAAGGTTGCTGTGTGAAACATCATACACAAACTTGCAAGACCAGACATCAATGTGAACGAACATATTTGGACTCCGCAGTTGAGGGTAAGTCACGGACAACGGTGAACACCGTATACGCTGCGATGGACCATTCAAAATCTACTGCAAATGATGATTCTGTAAAAGATCACCTGAACTCAGTCCTCAAACCGTGAGCCAAAACCATGTTTGTGATATTTGCTAATTCCAATGTTAGATAAGCGTTTGATCACGAGTATTGTCTAAACCCATAAAAGTTCACGAGGGCATAACAAGTGAAAATACAAAACACTTTTCATAACTGAGCGCGCAGTTTTTGTTTGTTTCATCTGAAATCACCCATATTCGAACAGCTGCAACAAACATTCCTCATTTTGTGAGATTCTGTCGCCCATACAATCGATATACAATCTGGCAGTGAACTGCGTCTTCAGATTTCCACTAATTCATAATCCACAGACTTTTTTCCACAGAGCTCCATACTATGCTCTCAGTTTGTAATCAATATGCTCTCAGATATATACAAGTAACAGGCCTTCACGCAAGTATACCCTTCCAGTGTTTGTGTTCCTTATTCTAAGGTCTTGAGACGGTGTATGATACATATGCATTTTTTCCCTGTTGAGTCGGAGAAAGTTATGAATAGCGCTCAGTGAGTCGCATTAATCAATCGTAACAAAAATTCCACTAATTTGGTCGGTAATAAGCTGTATCCCAGCGGCCATCAACCGCCACAATGGTTGAACACCAGCAAAACCACAATAAGTATTGCAATGACTCTGGATTGTGAATCGCTTCATCCCAGTGCCATTTCAGGTAAATCAACGTCCGATACTTGTTAACGGTAATAAAGGGCGGTGTATCAAGTCATGATCCTGCTATAATTACGAATCTCGCTACTTTTTAAACCAATCACTAATTCTCGTGGTATCTTAAGTCAGTCCAGCATCTACTTTCAAATTCCATGTTGCAGCAAATATGGAATTGTTTTCTCAATACTGCTACTCGTAAGTAGTAAAAAACGTGGTTTACTTGTCCTTATGGCTGTTCATTAGGTTCAGATTGAAGAAAAGTTCACAATATGATATCCTTCTAGTAATTTTTCCATTGCTATATCCTTGGTTTACAACAGCTTTTTAACCGACATTTTCGTATGTTTAAGCCTCCGATTAATCGGTTTCATATATAGTCGTTTCATAAAACCATATGCACCTAAAATACGCATTTGATAATCTGTTTGAATGTCACTGTATACTTTGTATCTAGAACTTTCAAACGAGAAAACAGCTCAGGGTAATGTGAAAATGAGTTTCTGGAATGGCCACTTTATAGAAAAGCTTGTTTGCCAGGTGTTCCATGGGTTGGAGTAGAACAAACGCTCTTCGTGAAGTCGGGAATGCATTTGTCAGAGCTAAATGCACGCATAATATGAGCCAAGCTCGTGATTGTGTCTAATTTTCTGGATAGACAGGGAATCCGGAATATAAGTGGTCAATTCTGTTCGATCGCTCACTTTTGACCTAAATATAATTGGCCCCATCTGGTGAGTGAATGTAGTTTTTGCGATTAGGTTTGTACATGGATGTAGAAACTTTATTTTTGCCAACAGTCATGTGACAGGTAGGCATCGTGTTTTGATATAAATGTACTCTTGTTTTTGAGTATCATAACAGCGTTGATACACTATCGTATCTTACATGATCTTTTGTATTTTTCAACGATTATTTTGTGATGATTTGTGATGTCAACCGACCTCTCGAGCATAGAACCTATTTCGATACAACAAATTTCTTTATGCTTTCAACTTTGTATAGCATTTCTGGTTGATCCTATCCACCTAATCCAAAAGAAACCCATATAAATAGCAATCCTCATCTATTATTTCTAGTCGGAGTGTAATTTTACCATCCAGACCATTACTTTAGCAAAGAAATTTCATTGCATTTGATTCGCTTTGACAAGAAGAGGTTTTCAATAGAGGCTGAACTTATCTGGTTGTTATATTATATAATAATCTCAGTTGGTAATTCTCCTTACTTATATAACGTTTCATTGAACATTAAGCTCATATATC
>JACCGJ010002078.1:0-33697 GCA_013407085.1 Atriophallophorus winterbourni
CCCACTACATGCTGCGGTAATCCCTAAATTGTTTATTTTTGTGTGCGGGTGCGAACAGCGTCCGCTGACCCACTACTTACATAGTCAATGTGCACATTAGCGGTGATACACTTTAATTCTAATCCGCTGCATAGCCGAACGCCAGATTGCTGAGATATCAGCCCCATCAACCTTGTTCACCGCATTCGCCCCAGCCTTTTCTATTTCAAATGCCTCAGTGTGAGGTCTTTCAGTCCATAGAGGTATCGCTTTTCTACGAAGTTGAACACCTCTGCAGTGATGCTGCAGATAAGAAAGGAGCAGAATATGGTTACCTCAGGAGTTTAATTAAGCTCAAATTGAACCGAGTTTAACATCCGCGACCGAAAACGAAAAAATTTTGGCGAGCTACGGTATCTCTACCGTATGTCAAAAGCTCCTCCGAAGGAATAAGCCAAATCTTGAATAACGCGGGTATTAGTGTAACATGTAAGAGAGGTATAACGCTCCGCTCCGTATTAATGCATTTTACAGATAAGACTCCTTTAGGTTATGCGACCAACTGTATCTACAAAATCAAGTACAAGGGGTGCCAGTGTTTGCTTTGGGAAGACGTCTACAGAACTTTGCACTAAGGTAAACAAACATAGGGAACGAGTAAGAACGCAACCCCTCAATCCCATTGAATATCTATTGATGATTCGGGATTCTGACCTAGCTGAACACGTGCTAGACACTGGTCACACCGTAGATCTTGATAACGTGGAAGTGATAAGATGGGGTGTGAAATATTATAGGGAAAGACTTCACGCTAAGGCAGTTGAAATAACAATGGCTGGGGTAAACAAGGTGGATGGTGCGGATATCTCAACAATCTGGCGTTCGGCTATGCAGCAGATTAGAATTAAAGTGTATCACCCCTAATGTGCACATTGACTACGTTAGTAGTGAGTCAGCGGACGCTGTTCTCACCCACACACAAAAATAACCAATTTAGGGATTAACACAGCATGTAAGAGGTGTGATCAATTGTCTTGATTTTACCTGTCTATCTTAGAGAACTCATGATTGGTCAATAAAATGCCATCTAAACCTGAACCCTGTCCGTATTGACACCCGTGGTCTGACAAAGCTTCTGTGACAGAAGCGAAACGTTACCAAAAATCTGCTTTAACCAATTTATTGGAAATTTTCTTTTCATTATTATGGATTTCCGATCGGTCTCGCATATTTTCAATTACCTTTATGATATATGTAGTTTGGCTGTGAGCACCAATCCTGTGGACTGAATCTGCATCGTAATCTCTGGTTTGTGAACGTGTTATTCTTTATTTACACTTGTTAGCCTCCAGTCGATGCCGACCATGCATGTACATTGCAAGCGCATGACCATTTCATGCTTCGCAGCGTTTCTAATGACTATGCTCTGATTGGGGGGAAACAATTTATCGCATAGCGCTCACATTGTTAAACCGTACTCGGCCGATCGGCGTGATTTACGTTCAGCAACAAAAAGATGTCCTTTCCTGGTTGAAGATGACTCTTCAGAGTGAGCGGTAAAATGCATGTTCTTTCCAGCTCGTATTTTCGCTTTAAGCTCAAAATTCTGTAACCGCCATAGCTGAAAGTTTACTTTAGAATTCGGGATATTATCAAGCAAACTGACTACATTTTCAAGCGATTAGAGAGTCGTGATAGAATTTGTGGGACGATATGCTCTAATTCTGATAAGTGTTGGCCTACTTCCCTGCAGTACAGAATGTGCAATCGTGCAGCACTTCTGTGTTGTGCAGTTAATAACGTGCTAAATTTATTTACCACTGGTAGTGAGCTGCATTCGAATACACGCTGGAATCTCACTGCCATTGCTATTTTACTTTCCCATATCTGTCTAGGCCTGGACAACCTGACAGTATTCGTGCCAACTTGCAGTCTTTGTGAGGCACTTTGCCTGAATCAGGCTTGTGATTTCACGCACGTGTGGCACTTAGCCTGTATTAGGCTTGTGATTTCATACATACACACACACGGTGGAGCCTTTCTTATATCTGTTTAGTCCTGGGAAACCTGACAGTATCTTAGCCCACGTGCAGTCTACGACTGTGCTGCACTTTGCCTGGATCAGGCTTGTACATCTGTACTGCGCGGCTAACGCCGTGCTAAATTGATTTGCCCCCGGTACTCATCTGCATGCCGAAGCACATTGCGGTCTCACAACCATTTTTATTTTTATTTCTCATCTGTCTGGGCCTGCGCAACCTGGCAGTATCATAGCCCACGTACATTCTGTGTCCCTGCGTCACTGCCTAGATTAGGTTTGTGATTTCCTACATACTAACAATTCCTAGCGTTAAGTGCTTTTTCCTTAAACCGACTTACCTGACCGGAAAAGTTTTCTCACAGTAAATTAGCTGCAACAAATGTGACATTTCGGCTTTTCCTCATTTTCCGTAAAATTTATTGTGAGAGGAACACCTCCGATTTGCGTCGAATCGGAAAGCTGGCTTTCATTTCATTTATCTGTTTAACCAGCGTTTGGCCTATGTATCCATTGTTGAAAGTCGCTTAATATTTCAAACTCCTGCTGTACATCGCTCTTTTCTCAGCATTTTTATCACAAGAGTATTGGTCTATCACTATTTTATCAAATAATTCACTTTTTCCATGTTGCTTTTGGCCTGTATTTGTACTTATGCATCCATTCGGACCACTTGAATATAGCTGTCTACGTACCAGAATTTTATTTGATATTTTCCAGAGTCTGAGAGCTAGTGGGCGTTGGTTGTATCGGGTGTTTCGCCTGCCGCGTTTAAAAGCGTTAGCTTCATACCGCTTCAAAACTACCTTGGCCTGTGTGCGGTTAAAACATCTGTTAGATGAACATCCCGAGGTTAGTTACCTTTTTGCCATCATACATTCAAAGTCTTCTTGTTATTTTCATTGAGTTCTACTAAATCTAGCGTCCACGTAATATCAGCAACCTTTTTGCGTTAAAATTCAGAAACATTTTATTCGAAGGGGTCGTTCTCTATGCACTCTGGTGTGCATGAAAACATAAACTCGAGCGGCCTTTCCGGCATGACAGTTAGTATTTCTATTTGTTTACGGAACCTGGGAAACCTTTGGCCAAACGGTCCAAACGTAGAACTTCAATTCGTATAGCCTGGCTTCGTTCACTTATAGCTGTCCTGAGGCAAGTTTAATTCTCGTTCCAAACTCTCTTAACCCTTTGTCTACGGGAATTGGTTTACGTATTTTATTATATTTTTGTGTTATTCGGCTTAACTGTGGCATAAATAAAATACATGATTAATTTTTATGGATCAGATGCCAGGCGATGCCTGACAAGTGCACTCCGATGGTGACTGAAGGTACCGACGGAAGCTAGTGAGCAATCGACTGCTTGTTTAAGGTGGTAACTAGAGTTACCGTCAGTAGACAAAGGGTTAAACAAGCATCAGCCACGCGCGGTTTCTGGCTTATTCGCTCGATTCGGGACAACAGTGCCAGATTCACTGAATCATGAAACAGCAGGTTGTCAGATTGTCTAGCCATAGACAGCGTGCTTTTCCATGCAGGACATTGCTGGTAGTACTTAAAGACAGATAACTTACTTTTCAACACAATTTTTACAGCTGATCGCTTTATTTTCAGTCGAAAAAACAAATCCATTACACTAAAAGTTCTCGCAACCCCAGTTAAACTGGCACAGCACGCATCAGTTTCACTGTTCGTACCCAATTAACGTTCAACTTCGTGGGATCAAGAAAGCCTGGATCACTTTGCGAACCACTGTCTTTATGACGCATTTTTGCCAACAACACAGTAGATTCCCAGGTTGCCTAGTTAACAGGCTCACCCGAACTGTTTCTCTGGTTGTTATTTTCATCAGGGCATTGAACGACGCTCATCTAACAACGGTTAGATGAGAGCAGTAGTATTATCACCTGTTTTTTCCACACTTGCTCGAGATAGAATGCACCGATCAAGTAAAGACCTAACGGTCAACGGTGAAAGATAATGTTGATGATCTGGAACTGTACATCGTTTATATCGTTCGAAGATCCGAGAATGACTGAGCAATAATCTGCAACGATTTTGTCTCCGGCTCGATTGGAAACGTCAATGGACAGTGTTAATCTATTCATGGAGCCCAGCTACGGAATAGGATATTGAAAAGTACATTGATTACGTATAAAACAATCCATGGGATCTGTACGCTGCGTTGGTATGGTATAGGTATGAAAGCACAAGCCTGATCCAGGCAAAGTGCCGCACAGTCAGAGACTGCACGTGGAAGAAGAATAAGCAATCATCTTATTTTGTGATTGCTCAATGTAGGTGTGATACTGTCGAGTCACTTACGTAGAGTCAGATGATATTTGATTCTTTGGCTTTACCCTCAGGATAGTAAAAGGAGAAGATATTCGCACCTATTGTTGACCTATAATTGTCGCAGCAGTCTTTGTCTTCCGTCCGATGACCCCATTGTTTAGGTGGTGGTTGTGCAATTTTGCAGTCATTCGTTATGTACTGTCTTTGAGCATGATAGCAAATGAAACATTTCAATGTGGCGACTAACACCCACTGCGTCACAGTGACATCATGAAATTTCATGGCTTGTTATAGAATTTCTGGTGGGTGAAAACCAGCCACGAACAAACATATTCTCGAACCCACAAAATCATGCCCATTCAGCTGGTATGTATGCAAGTATGTAGGAAAGCACAAGCCTGCATCATGTAAAGTCTCATACAGTATATGACTAACACGTTATTCAGGTCTAGACAGCTAAAAAAAGAATGGCAGCGATACTCCACCATGTTTTCGCATCGGCCTCAGTACGGTTGGCAAATCAATTTAAAACGGTGTAACCCACGCAGTAGACAAGTACCGCACAATGGCACATTCGTGCCGCACATTGATAGATTCTTGCATTCACCTGGCAGTGTGAAGAGTTTTTTCGAAAGGTCTGCCAGGGCGCCTAAATTACTCGGTAACAAGCTTCCGATTACTATTCCATTTAACAATCAAACTTTACTTGAAAAGACATGATTCGTTAATATTTGCATCTTTCTCTACCCCAGTTCCTATCTGGCTGTAATCTCGGAACGATTTGCTACGGTTGTTTAGAGACCTGGTTTCTTTGGCGTCTTACTAAAGGACAATCTTTTCTAACCGATGTCAGCTGCGCTAGTGTTTCTGGTATGTACGATCCGTTCAAGGTGAGTACTTTACTTGTTATTCTTTTTCTTTACAAAACGTTGGATTTACTGGAAGATATGATCAATGCAGTTGTTTGTTTAATCTCGGTTCTTAGCTATGCTTATTGTTATTTAGAGCCGCGCGAATCCTTCGTTTTTGGCTCCCTACTGAGGCAGGTGTAGTTGTTTAATTTCAACTAATTTTGAGACACTTTCTCGTCATTTTAGCAGCGGTTCTCGAAAGCCGAACCAGTCGATGTTATCAGCGTTCACGGTACACTCACAAGACCCGTCTGATCGGTCTGGCGATTTCCATTGATGATTGTCTGGGGGTTTCTGCCTTTGCTTTGCCTCTGTACATTGCGTGATAGGTGAAGGGACACTAGGCGGTTATGAAAGGTCTCATTGAAACTTTCTGGCCAGGGCAGTGTGCGGTTTACCAACGAAAGCGCTTCATCAACGCAATTTGAACTTCGCAGGTGAAATATATATCCCAATAAATCAGACAACGTTCACTTGTTTACCAGCTGATGACGTAGAATTCGGTGTGTATAAAAGTGATTTCCTCTGGTGACTCGTTATGTTCAAAGTAGGCAAAGCGCCACGACGAGTTAGGTTAAATCAAATGGTACTGAAAGTCTCTCCGCCATAGATAGCCGAACCGATAGCTTCGATATTCAACCGGTGTCTGTTTCGTTGGCATTGATTGGAATTGATTGGCCAGAGGTAGTGAGCTGCAACCTGGCAGTATCTTAGCCCACGTGCAGTCTCTGGCTGTGCGGCACTTTGCCTGGATCAGGCTTGTGCTTTCATACCATACCATACCATTTATTGGAAAACAGTTATAATTGCCTTGGTATCCAGGAAGACTACAGGAAAGTTCATTTTTATGAAATGTGTTCCTCACGGGTTTAAAAGAACTTGAAGAGCCTAGTTCTTGATCGCATGCAGAATGTACTATAGACGGATGATAATTTATTCTCATATTAAAAGCAACTCTCGACGATTGATGTCGCTATGTGCCTAATGCTCATATGTTTGCAAGATGTCGATAGCAAACAAAATAGCTGTTCATGTCTGTTTCATTGATTATACGAACTCATTCGGCTCTATCGATAGCGGTTAACTTATGGACCTGCCGAAATCACACACTTTACGGTCTTGTCTTTGGGCGACTATCTCCTAGGAGGATGAGTCGGCTTCAAAAAAGATCTGGGAATTTGGGACAAGCGGAGTCCCAGCACCACTCGGCGTTGTTCGAGTCAGCGTCTCTAGCCTTGCACAACAAGTGCGACATGAAAGGCAGCAGGGAGTTGCAGAAAGAGTGGGTCTACCCAGGACTCTGTCAGGTTTTCCTCTAGGGTTTTCTCCCGAAGCTTTCCCGCCGATCGGGTGCTCACAAGGAAGCGGAGTGGTTTAAATCGGGTTTTCCTTCCCTTAGAGACATGCCCTCCCGGCTAACGAGATACTCTGCCCCGGAAAGCAAAATGGTTTTCAGGCGCCAGTCACTCGCCCTCGCACCTTCTCCTGTTGGTTAGAAGGCAGTTCCGCCGGGCTCGGGGAGCCACTCGTGCAGCAGAAGCGGGAAAACCTTGGTTGTCAGAGGCTATTTGAGACGCATGCCATATGGGAGCATTTTATAAACAGTGGGAGCTTATCCCCACTGCCACCCCCGGCTATGACAACCTTTGGAACACTTTACTGGCCAAAATAATAAACTGGATATGTGGGCATTTTCCAATCGAACTGAAAACTTGTTCCTTAATCTGTGTGTCGCGTTGCAGTCTGAGGTAATCTTCCGTTATCGAGATTTTAGTGTACACAACTTACTGAAGGGAAACGTGAGGTGCTTGGGCGTCATCGTTTTCCTACTTGGACTCGCCATCTTACTGCTACACTGCTACTGATGTTCTGAAGCTTTTTTTTCTGCGCGTTTCGTCTTCGATCTCTTGGCATTTAGCCGACCTAAACTGGTTTCTCATTACCTTGTATTTTTCCTCGTATTCTGTGAGTTCATCTGGTGCATTTCCGGCACTTCTTTCAAATACCTTATATTGGTCAAACGTTCTATCAGGATCATTTCACACCCAAGCTCTTTTCCCGTCGAGGACATTCTAGAAACAATTTTGAAACAGCACTTTTCATCATGCGATCGACATGTCAATATTACCCTCAATGATACTTCTCACCCGCTGCCTGACGATCTCCTCAAATGTCAAGAATCTTCAAAAGCTCGATCGAAGCATATCATATTGCCTTCCAGAACGCTATTTTTATATCGTAGGCACTTTATTCCTTTTGCATCAAAATATATTTGCTGAAACGGAGTTCTGATCAAAATTACTGATGAAGAACACCACCTGTTCTCGAGAGGAAAAAGGAAATAAATGATTTATTCGAAACTATTCAAAATTTCAGTTCACAACTGATAATAAATAACTCGGTACATATTACGCATAAAAATATTTCAAAAAAATATACATATCATATCGGCGTGATAGTTATGATCGCATTTTTTAAAGAACTTCTTTTAGCAAAGACTTTTGATGTATAAACGTTCTGGAAGGCAATATGATATTGTTCGATCGAGCTTTTGAAGATGCTTAACATTTGCTGAGATTTTCGTGCAGCGGGTGAGAAGTATCATTGCGAGTAAAATTGATAAATCGATCGCATGATGAAAAGTATTGTTTCTAGAATGTCTTCAGCAGGAAAATAGCTTGCACATGAAGTGATCCTGATACATCCTTTAATCAACTCAGCGTCTTTGGAAAGGCGTCCTGTAAATGTAGCCAGTGAACAGTACAAAAATATCTATATACGAGCGAAAAGAAAGTTAAAAATCATTTTAGGCTTAAGGCCATGAACTCGGTGACGAAAGGCGTAGGAAGGTATGAAAGCACAAGCCTGATCCAGGCAAAGTGCCACACAGTCAGCGACTGCACGTGGGCGATATTACTGTCAGGTTGCCCAGACCTAGACAGATATGAGAAATAGAGAATAAAGATGGTAGTGAGACTTCAGCGTGTCTCAGCATGCATCTCACTACCCGTGGCCAATCAATTTAGCACGGTGTTAGCCTCACAGCACAGCAGTTCTGTACGATTGCACATCCGTGCGTAGGAAAAAAGCCTGTGAACTTTGGTAAGTAAAATTTTGATGGTGATGAATCCAAGTTCTTTTGTCGAAAATGGTGGCACCTACGTGCGTGACATGTTTCTCTCCAATAAGGTCGGTATACTTAAGCCTAAATAGCTTTAGACTAGGGCACGAATGTGCAATAGTGCTAAAAACATTTATCAACAGTACTGAGATGTATGCAGAAACACGCTGATGTCTCGATGCCATTCTCCCTTATAACTGTCTAGGCCTGGTCAACCTGACAGTATCGTAGCCCACGCGCAGTTTCCAACTGTTCAGCAGTTTGCCTAAATCCAGGCTCATGATTTCATACGCACAGCGCAGAATGCGTTGCATCGTTTGCCACGCAAATTGGTGAACACGAATTCCACGCGTTTTTATAATTTAAAGACATATCTGTTCTGACCAGGTTGTGATTTCATCTACAGTTGCTTGCGGATTGAAAAAGTCTTTTCTGGTTACGCCGTCTTCAACAACTATGTCGTCAGTGTATTTTAGACTGATGGTTGTAAAAGCAAGGCTCAGTATGTTGAACAGAAGGAGGAAGATAAAATCGACCATTGAGGCATTTCTTATAGAGTGGGGAGCAAATAGCCTGTTGATTTTACCGTATTTAAATCGATTGCAATTTTCCAGTTTACTATTTTGACCCGTCATTGCATGTGCTTTAACTAGTTCCGTAATTTCGACACAATCTACATGCAATCAATCGATGTAATCGAGGAAGCAGATTTCAACAACCAGTGTATAAATTTCGAGCTATTGTACAACTGTGAATTAGAAATACCATTACATCAAACGTAAGCCAATTGATGCTCATCTTTCGATGGTAAATTCCGCATATCGTTATGAACTATCTTCATAATTTCTGAAATCTGCGAAGAGTATATTGTATGACGAAAGTTTTTCTGCGGTCTTCTTGCTGTAATTCTGTTTTTCCACCATTGACGATGGTTTGTGGGGAAGAGAGAACGATCGAAACTAGAAGCTATCAATATTAAAGTAAGGGTTATTTTATTGGGCATTGTCTCGCCAAGAAATAAGGTCAGATAAGTAATCTTCAGCCGGAATCGCGATTTTTATTGTCGGACGTAGGCACGATATCACACGTTTCCTTGGATTGATTTCATATAGAAAATACCATCTTACCAGGCAAAGCATGAAGTGGATTTCGTGTCTTGTGATTGCTGTGGATCTCAATGGATGAATGTGCTGTTATGTGGTGCTGCAGAAAGACGATGGTGTCTCACCGAAATTTTTGCCCTATATCCACCCAGCATTGTGCAACCTGACAGTATCTCAGCTCATTCGCGGAAGTTTGCCTGGATGCATGCTTGTGAATTCATACTTTCGGATACAAGCCAACTTTTGTTGCGTTTTATTACTCGGGTCTGTACTGTGAGCTGTATGTTCTAAGGCGTTAGATGTATTGATACCTCATCTTGATTCGTATCTCAACTAACACACTTGATCAAAACCAAAACATTGCCCGAATTCCGCTAATTTTTTTCAAATTTCCTTCGAGCGTTTCAGAGTGTATTACACATATGCGTATTGTATATCATCACAACCAGACTCACACAGGCCATCCTCTGCTTCTATTTTTTGCATGTACATCATCAGCGCAAATGGAGCAGTTTCATTCTGAATGGTCTCAACATTCCTGCCCGAATTCTACCCGATGTCAAACCAACTAGGTAAATTTCACCCTACGCCTCTTGCTTTATATTTTGCTGTCATTTTCCCACATATCTGTGTTGGTTCATGTTCTTACGGCTCTACCGTGTTGCATTATGTTTGCCGGACACATTCTTCATTATATTACATTGTTTCGCATCAGTAGTTGGTCCAAACCGACAACTTGCTGCACTCCTGCACTTACTTTATTATTATTATTTTTAAATTTAAGCGTGCACAACTTACAAATTCATAGCCCACTCTAGCCCTTCGTTTTGTTTGAGATTTTGCATTACTTTCATTTTTGTCATGTGTTGTGTGTACAGAACGCAACTTTCCCTCAAACGCACCTCTAATACGTGCCGCTATGTCATTTCCGAGTTAGACCCTCGGCTTTCATCAGGACGGCACAGCTTCTAATTCTGCCGTGTTTGCCTATTTCGGGAAGTGTATTTATCCCCAATCTCTCCTTTTCCCAGGTGTAAAATGGACACTATAATCGTTAAGAAAATAAGCACGGCAGCCTAAGACCATGTCCACTTGGCGAGATTATATCGCTTGTACAACAGCTTCATGCTAACGAAACCCGAGATAAGCATCGGGTTTATTGGCCTCCACGGACAGATATGCAATGACATTAAGGGTCACCAATACGTCTTGGCTAATTCCAATCTTCTTCTAACTGGTTTTCTGACATTCATTTGCATCCATTCAGTATACTTAGCACTGTCTTGACTATTTGACTTTATCGACGCTCGATCAATATCGTATTGTATTGGTTGCTCACATCCTTTGACGTAGCAATGACGGATAAACATATTTCTAGCGCATAACCGAAAGACCGACTACTCGGCATTTTTCAGCATCATATGGTCATATATATTTGCCCCCGATCACGAGCTGCTTGTGGGAAAATGTTGCAGCTTCCCTGCCTTTATCCGGTGTAGACCCAGGAAACTTGACAGTATCTCAGCTCGTGTCTTCGTGGATTCATACTTTACTTTACTTTGTGCGACTATCTCCTCATGGAGGATGAGTCGGCTTCAATGAAGAGTCTTGGGAATTTGGGTACAAAGCGGCGTCCCCAACACCACTCGGCGTTTGTTCGAGTCAGCTGCTCTATCCTTTGCACAACCAAGTGCGACCTGCAAGGCTGCAGGGAGTTTCCAGAAGGTGGTGGTGTGCACCAACTAATCGTCTGTCAGACTCTGTTTCAGATTTTTTCTCTGGGTTTTCTCCCGAAGCCGTTCTCGCGATCGGGTATCCCGCAAGGCAGCGGAGGTTTAAAATCAGGGTTTGCCTTCCCTTATAGGCAGTGGGAGCTTATCCCCACTGCCACCCCCGGCTATGACAACCTTTGGATTCATGCTTGCCCATGGCCTGTTGGTCTTTAAAATTTGGTCTAGCAATCTGATTCTCGAATTCAGAATCCTACATTCCTTGTTCCATTCTCTGTGTCATGAACTCCGACTTCGATCCAACGATAAGATATTGTCTCTATGAAATCAATCCTAATTTGATCTAGGGAAACGTCTGACAATAAAATTGGCGATTCCGGCTGAAGATTACTTATCTGACCTCATTTCTTGGCGAGACATGTCCAATGAAACAACCCTTACTTTAGTACTTGTATAACCGTATTTCCGTTGGCGAATACGACAGTATCTTAGCCCACGTTCAATCTCTGACCGTGTGGCACTTTGCCCGGATCAGGCTTGTGATTTCATACCCATACCTCATGTGTAATAGACATATCCTTTTCCCATCTGCTGCATGTACTTCAGCCCAGCGCGTACCCCTTCAACATCCATTTTCATGCAATTCAATCACAAAGTTTATCGACATTTAACGTCGAAATTGCGCCATTATACTTACGAGGATCGCCGTTATTTTGTCAACCTCTACCTCTACTATTCATTGTTTATTTCAACACTGACATTGCTATCATACATGTGGAATCCTTGGACGTCAGTTCATGTTCTGTTTACCTCTTGTTTCAGTTATCTTTATGGATTCATCCGCGATGGCCCACTTCAGGTGCCAGAATCAGCATCCCCGGTTCCTGTGACTGCCATCATTGGCGATGCTCAAGCTGCCACTTTGGCTGAAGGTTGTCTGCATCCTGGACAAGCAAAGCTTACTCTTGGCACAGGTAGCTTCCTGAATTTCAACACGGGACAGCAAGTACACGTTCTCATGGATGGTAAGCCGGTTGGTGGCACTGACTGGTTGATTCACTGATTCACCTTACTTTCTGCTCTGTTTGACTGTCTGTTTCAACAATCGTTCCTGTCGATTGTTGAAACACTATTCCGATTAGCAAGTGGTTGGAACATTAGTTGCAAGTTACGCTGTGGTTAGTAACACCCGTATGTATGATGTGTGGAATGACAAACCTGGATCAAGGCAATGTGTCGCACAGCTAAAACAGCGCATAGGCTAAGGTAATGTCAGGTTGCCCGGTCCTAGATAGACAAATGAAATGGAAAATGGCAGTGCGACTGTAGCGGCCCTCTCAGTTCCGCTAGCAATCACGGTGTGACCAGCGCACTACAGATGCATTGCACATTCGTAACGCCAGTAGTTTTCGTTTGTTGATTGACAGTTTTCAGGATCAATCTAGTCCAGAATAAGTTACTTGAGCTCAACAGCAAAGGGGAACTTAGTATATTACCTAATGGATCTTTCTCAAATTTGTCACATATAAAATCTGCGTCGAGTATGCAGCTTTGCTTAGTACAAGAACATTTCACCGCAGGTAGAAATAAACATCTTGTGTGAAACTTCCCCCATTTAGCTTGTTATTGGTCTTTCTCAGTTAATGTCGTCCATGTCTATACATCTGAACCCCGTGTTGATTTCATAGTTCGAAACATATTGCATGGCTATGCTGTCCGTTTTTAGAGGGAAACAAAGTTCACATTGATATACAGTACGCGCTAGATGAACACCATTTGTTTGGAACGTAATCATCATTAACAGCATTACATCGGTGCTGAACTGCCATAATACAATGGCATGGTAAAATTTTTTAACAGATATTGGGAAGGGAGGGATCTAAAAAGTTACTGAACTTATGAAAGATTAGGCACACGCAATTGGATGAGGTGCCTACACCTCGAATCAAACGTGCATTCAAGCAAGTGTTTCGCACGAGTAGAGCGACATTAGCATGATAGATTCCTTGGGGCTTTCATTGTCACGCATCATAACAAGCTTTCCTTGCCACATACAATATACAAGATTAATCAAACACTCCAAGAAGATGTCTACAAGAAGACCGCCACTGAACACGATTTTGGGTCATATCGCTAAGCGTAAAAAGCCACCGTGAATTTCCATCTTTTGGACCCCAACCCGGAAGACGGATCGCACCAACCACAGCTAGTTTAATAGTCAAAACCTTCATCTGCTCGAGCCAAGTCAGTGTCTGTCGACCCTTACAGCAGGAATTACGCTTATCTTTCTCAAAATAGTTATGATTATAGATTCTCCCCAACACTAGGAAATAGTTTTCACATCACATACTTGACGGAAAATGTCAACTAATGTGCTTAATAAGATATCGTAACCATCCTTGAACAAAACTGGGGCCAGTCCATCAGGACCCGCTGCCTTGAATCTTTTCATTGACTCAATACCGAGCCGACGCTGTAAACTTGCGAATTGTAGGCTCCGAAAGCTTCTCATAGGGTATACGTTTAGAAATGACTGCCTTTTGACCCGATAATTTTAATGTAAATCTCGATCGAAGGTACACGTGATCGGAAGGAGCAACAGATTTCACTGCAGCCCCTGCATTAAGCGCTTATGGCGAGATGGTCAATCCATGCCTGATCATCGTTAGGCGGGCACCAAGTTGCACACTGCCGCCCTTTATGCCTAAACGATGTGCTACGAATAAATAGTGATGAAAGCGTTCGCCATTGTCTGTGCGCTGAGCATCGAAACTGAATGCACCACCGAGTTGTGACTCAGTAACATCTAGGCGACGAAGCTGAGCATTCATATCCCCATCATGAATAATGATATCATAACTCTTTTTGCGTCGCAAGAGTGTACAGAGTTCGTCGTAGAACATATGTTTGCTGTCATCATTATTACTATTAGTCGCAGCATAAGTGGCTACTACGAACACGCAGTGCTTCCTTTGAGTTCGGGAAGTAGTGTTGATAGATGTAGCTGTTCAGACGGCACCTATTCTGCTATTGACGGGAATACAGTCTAGAAGTGAGCTTTCTGCATTTTAACTCAAGACGAGACCTACACCCGCTTGACCTGAGGAGGAAGAAAAAGAGTCACCTTCGCAGCGCAAAAAGTACCTGTTGGGAAGACTTAGTGCAGCCAATTCAATTATCGTAGAGGGATCATAAAGTGTTGCTTTGATAAGATAGACATCGAGACCAGGCAGAGTGCAAGAGCAGCTTGCTGGCCTCATTGAAGCAAAGTTCGTACATTAATGGTATGTATGCAGACGTGCTCGGTTTTATAAGATGGGTCCTGGGTTCGGGATATGCTGAGCTTCGAAACGGTTCGTGTCAGCCTATTATCACGATAAATGCTGAAGGATAAGATTTAAACAGCGGTGAAGGGTAGCTTGTTTCCGGTTACCCATCCCGCTGATGCAGCAGGTAATGTGACCAAATTCATCGTTCGCGACGGTCGATGCGCTATGGATTTTGGTTTCTTTGTTATTGTCATGGCGGCATGTGGGCTGGTATACTGCCAGGTCGCCCATGTCTAGACAGAAGAACAATTAGGTTTCTCGACCAAAGCCTTTGGATAAAGAGTCTGACCCACAATGCAGCGGGTTGGGTTGAGACGTGTTCGTCTGACCTCTATCTATCCACCTTCCTGGTATGAGTAGCTATGCTTGTGCTCGAAAGCCACAACCCAGTATAGCCCCATGGGTCACGGAGGTACGCAAAACATCGCACCACGTTAAGGCCCAGTATATGCGCGATGGTGTTTGGAACTCGTGTGATCTCCGAGTAATAGCACCTCATCTTCTCCCGTTTCTTTTTCTGAAACGATAGCAGAAGCTCCCTCACAATATAAATCATGGGTTACTTCTAATAAAATGACAAACTCCGAGAGAGGTGTACCATCGCTGCTGATTCAAAGCGGTTCTGAACGGCTGCTCTGAGAGTAGGGGCAGGAGCTCGTTTGGTTTCGAGTTCCGTTTTTTCACCACTCACAGGGATAATTAGAAACTGATGCTTTGTGCCATGACTTCAATGCAAACGCACGAGTTTGCTAGTTCTAATCGCAGCGTAGCGTCAATCTTACGATTAACCAAACAAATAGTAGCCTCTGATGTGTGTTTATCGTCGTGACTTCTTTGTAAGCCTCGCATCGTGAAAATACTCAGTGGTTATTCCTCTACTCTCCTGGATAAACATATATACACCAAAATGGTATATCAATGCATGTCCCCTCTGTTTTCCTTCCTCATTCTCAAATCCTTGAGCATCATTCTCTGGTATACTTCTCAACTGAAAACTGTTTCATTATATCTGTTATGTCCCGGCGTTCCATCTATCTGCGAATCCACAAAGATTGCAGCACCGGCAGTGACATGCTTAAAACCTTTCTGGTGACTCTTTGATCAGCCAACGAATCAACCTCATATTGACAAAACGAAGAACTTCCTGATATTTTTATTTCTGTTGTTATTGCCAAATTGAGCTACGTGGATACGTACCTTGAGGGATCACCCTTGTTTAAATGCCTCATTTGCTGAAGCGATTGTCTTCATACAACTTTCTCATTGTTTTCACCTGCATGAAATATTATCATTAACGGTTATTTCATACATCACTATCCTTGTGGTGTGCATCCATGATAGACATCGACCGATGGAGGCCAACAACAACTGTCCTGATCTGCTTTTTGTGTTTACTTTGTTTAATTAAGCATCCGTGTTTATCAAAAATCCGTATTTGCGCACATTTCCATCACACACCCCATGGTTTAGCCCCACCTACAATGTGTTTCGGCACGTGTTATTGAACGTGTTCCTCGTGCCAGCCTTATCCAACAGTGACTTACAAGCGCAAATTATTGACCAGTGTTTATCGTTTTGGTTTGTTTCTCTCACTGCTAACACCAATACAACCGACACCACCGGTCGATAAGGCGCTGACCTTTCCGTGCACACACACCGTTTTGACCTTAAAATGAAGGACCACCTCATGCGAGCGCTGTTGTCTGTACCATTGTATCGGGTTCAGTTGTCGAACACACACACGAAATGTGTGATCAGTTTCTCTCCTCAACGAACTGTGTTCATCACCGTAAGATAAACAGCACGTTGTGCATCTAAATGCAGGGAATAGGAACACCACCATACATTGGTTATTCTAATTATATCTAGCGCTTTATCGGGAATCACTCTGTTATTCGCCATTTGCACATCGTCGTACGATGGCTTGTCCTAAGCAGTTGGAGAGAGGAAGGTTAGTTTTAGGTTGAAGACAGCTTATGTAAACTAGGTCGGGATACTAGGTTCAGTTAGCCTCTTAACAGTGGTAAATTGGTAAATAAATTTACTCTTCGAAACCGAAATAAGGTAAGTTAGCAAAGCATATGGGTAAATTTTCATTCTGCATTCTCGTCTCAACGGAATAATGTTTACTTCCACTTCCAAAACAGGTATCGCTGACCTCTTATTCATAGAGCATGGTGGGGTATCCAAGTTTTTTTTCATTTGAATAGTTTCAGGGATGGGTTACGTGGTTTCATGTGTTCCACCTAGTCCTGAGATTTCATGGGCTAGCGAAAAGCTTTCGATACGTAAAATGCGGTTATCGGGGTGTCAGGTATATTTTAAAACCTTGCATAGATGTTCAATTGTGCAGTACAAGGGACACCGTGCTGCTGTAGTAGTCACACACAAGGATAATTTACCGGGAGTAAAAGAGAGAGACTTTGATCATGTTCACTGCCATCGCATATTGAGGAAGCTATTCACGAAATGTGACTTTATACCAACCCATTTTCGGTGAGTAACCGTCGCTTTGCTGTTCGTTGTACGTATAGTTTTTGTGGGTTATTTTGCGCTTGTTAAGTGAGTGGATTCGAAGAATATTTCAGTTTTGAGTTGCTCAATCATGATGTTTGTTTTTACATGGTTGTCAATCGAGTTCGTGCATGGTGGATGAACAGGATACTCTCTATTTTCACGACCACGTATCACGATCCATCGAAATATGCATAACTTCGTTTACCTCATATCGAGTTCTTCAGTGAGATGCAACGACAAATTTATTACCATGTAGTGAAAGGTTTTGAAGTGTAGGACCATATTTTATTGAGTCACAGCTGGAAACTTTCACTACACATTTGTCTACGAGGACCTTTACAATTTTCACTTAATATCGTGCTTCGTAGACTGGTAAAAGTCGCGTTTATTACTTTTGATTGCCGAAAATTCGTTTTTACGATTTTGCTTGCATATAACGCGGAGCAGCTTTCACAATGGAACCGAGCTTCTCTTAAACTTGCTTACACGTAGTACAAGTTAAAACTCTGCTCCGTTAACTTGAAGCTAAAGACAACGTGCACTGGTTGATGAGTCACATTTGTGGCACGTGTTTGATTTGTCAACGTTTAACATGAGTGCTTAGAATGGGTCTACGTGCAACTAACAATCGACTTTCATAACGGTTGCCTTGTAGCTACAAGATGAACTGTCGAACAACACTATCGTTTACTAGTTGGACTATGCGTCCTGTCTATAATCTTAGCAACTGCAGTCGCCTTCCTCAACAGTATAGAAAATTTTGATCGAAGCGACAACTTTATGAATATACACCGGTTAGAATTTCGTTTTTATCCACTCGCATCGCTGCTACCGGAATCACTTTGTTTTTCTGTCTTTGAACAACATGGTTTGTTGTATGAACCTTATTTAACAGTGATTTGAGCGTTATTCATATGTTTTTCATAGATCACTTAAACATTAGTATGAATCTGATATTTCAAATACACTTAAATAAAGCTTAATCTTTCTTCAACCGCTCTGTCCGCCTGGTGAAAGCAACTAGTCGCTGTTGCGATGCGTGTAGCTACTGTTCGTGGTTCATACTTCCGTCATAGCTTTTCGCTTGCACTCATTTGTGTCTGCATATGGCGATCCTCTCGAAACCTAACCAAGTGCCTGATCACGGTCACAAACACTACGCGTCTGTACATAGGTTGTTACGTTGCTCTAGTGTACCTGTTCCGGGATTTCCTTTCATTATCTTTGGCACAATCTTACCGATGCGACGCGAAGCACTGCACAAACACATACTTGTGTGCTGCAACGCAATTAGCAATGTTAATGGTTGTTAAACAAATTCATCGCTTAGCGTGAACTACCTCGTTTTTCCCTTTTGAAAGCGAAACTTAGTTTGACGACACTGCTTCGCTTTACACACCTTTCCTCACTCCGTCTCACACACTAAAGTAGTTTGTCAGCTTCCGCTTTTGAATTATCTTGATGCATCTTCATGTGTTGGCTGTACTAAGTCACAGTTATAATGAGTAATTTTACCTAAACACTTGAATCGATTGTTTGGTGTATTTTGACCTCACAGGTTTCTATCCTGTAATTGGATGGGCATCCGGGAAGTCTACATCCTCATTGCCTTCCGGGTCTGAGTCATGTTCTTCAGAATCGCTCTCCTCGCTAACGTACCTGTTGGAGGGTAATCACATTCACACGGGCTCCACAATCGACTGGCTTCGAACCCAAGGTAACTCCATCCTTAATTGGTTGCTTTGATTTTAATTCGCATTGACTTCGGAGTATCAGATTACGGTCGTGATTATGGTTTGTGTTCATGGCGCCTTTATCTTTATGCTGTTGTTGTGATAAGGTGATGAAACTCAAGTTAATCTACTTCCTATCACGTGACATCCTTCACGGCCAGTTCTCCGACTGCACACAGATCGAGATACCGTCACCTTCACACCAACCCAAACAGAAAATTTAGACCAAACTTAGCATCATTTAGAGGACATGAACTCGCTAGATGCGACTATTCCCCCCAAGTTGTCGGTCCTGAAAGTGATCTTTAAACGAACCCGTTCAATTGGATAACATTCAAGCACCATTAAGCAACCATAAGCACGGAAATAATATGACGCGACGATTTTGATCACTTAGTAAGACGTTGTCTAGTTTGATATCCGGGCGTCAGAACATTTTATAGGTAGATCACCACTCAACCTCTATCAAACCCCAAAAATGATTTTCACAATGAGACCTTCTCGATTGATGTTTATTGCTTCTGCTGTAGATAAATAGAAGCTACAAAATCCCAGTTATAGTTTGATTATACTGTGATATTATGTCGGTGGGCTGCATCTGTAAGGACGACCAAAGCACAGTAGCACAATATCACTTAGTCCTGACATTTAATGGGCTAGCGAAATGCTTTCGATGCGTAAAATGCGGTTATCGGGGTGTCAGGTATATTTTAAAACCTTGCATAGATGTTCAATTGTGCAGTACAAGGGACACCGTGCTGCTGTAGTAGTCACAAACATAGATAATTCACCTGGAGTAAAAGAGAGAGACTTTGATCATGTTCACCGCCATCGCATATTGAGGAAGCTATTCACGAAATGTGACTTTCTACAAACCCGTTTTCGGTGAGTAACCGTCGCTTTGCTGTTCGTTGTACGTATAGTTTTTGTGGGTTATTTTGCGCTTGTCAAGTGAGTGGATTCGAAGAATATTTCAGTTTTGAGTTGCTCAATCATGATGTTTGTTTTTACATGGTTGTCATTCGAGCTAACAGGTGTCTGAAATCAATATTGCTTTGTATAATCACGATTTGTCTGAACTTAAAGCTTCATTACTCTTTTTTTCTGTTTACGTTAACGCTGCGTGCTATGCTGATGGCTTTCGCTTTCCAAGAAAATGTGGAAAAGCACATTGGTTTTCAAATATTAGATTTTAATCATTATCGCAGAGCTGAATTTCGCATATTTTCGAATAAAGCTTTTCATTCTTTTCTCCCGTTATATTACCTCACACATGTTGTAGCATGAATCTAAACAGTTTGATTTTTACAGAATAGATAGTTGAATGCGCTTTCGTGTTCCATAGACATACTGATGGTGTTCTTGCACCGGGTGGTGTGATATTTCATTGTGAATGACAGCCTATCAATTCCGCCCACGTACAATGTGTACGGCACTTTGCCTGACTCAGGATTTATGACATTATACAAAATTGGTGCGCTACAACTCGTTGCGTCTGACCCTATTAATGCTCCTTCTCTTTTGCTATTCGAGTGAGAATTCCGTTCTAAAAGGGCGAATTCATAGAACTCAATGCACCTGCTTCCGGTGGCGAAGGCGGTTGATCAGTGACGTAAATTTGTGCTCATAGATATGTTTGGGAAAAGGAACAAGCTGAATTTGGAAATTGGTATGAATTATGAATTATATCTTACGAACTACCATGCGCTGATTCATGTTGAACGCCCATAGCTGGATGCAGATATTCTATCCAATTCTCCCGAAACAGTTCCCCGATCAAACGCTCATCGATCTTCTTAAATTTAATTCACTAACTCAGCTACCTGTTGTTTGTTTTCGAAACAGCGTAGAGATAAGCAATTCTGTGGTTTTATGGAACAAGTTGACCCCGATTCGGATTCGTACGGTTGGAAAATAACGCGCGTCTACCACGCGTTGGGTCTTTCGACTTAGGTGCACATGCACTTGCTTGTCACAAGACCCGATGTTTGTCCAGCTGATCGAGTGCACACAGCACGTGCGTGCGTGATGGTGTCATTCATATTCTCTCATTTGATTCGTCCGCCGTTGAAATAAGGCAGGGCATTTGAGTGCCTTCTCAAAGCGATTTGAACTAGCGAGTACTGTTGGTTGTGCCCTTTAATCGCACGTAGCCAATTTCCGTTGCATTTCCACTGTTCAGACCACCCGATCTTTGAATTTAATTTTATTCTCATATTCACTAGTTTTCTCTGTTTTCTGTTTGATGAAGTTTTACGGTCGTAATAAATTAAATTTACAACTCGTTGGTATTACGTTCATTCCTCGCAGTCACGTCTCGTTTATTTCGTCTTTGAACGTTTAGAATTAGAGAGTCTTCATCATCCTCATCTACCTCAAGACTGTGGTCACTGTCCCTGTTGTATAAATGGGGATCAATAAGCAGTGAGAATAATCATCGCCCACGATCATTGAAGAGAACATCATCATCATCATGATCATCATACTCTTCGCCACCATCATCATCATTTTCAGCGCCAAACACGGGCTTAGAACGTGAAATGTTACCGATTAATTCCCCATAAGTATGCAAACGACAGATTGCAATTGATAAGAAAAAATTACGTCTTAGCTTCACTGCATGCCATTAATTGAAACAGATGTGCCACTGTTTTGAGCAAGTATGGCGAAGAGTTATTCGACCCCATATTGACGAAACTTTTCGTTTCTGTCCATATCCCACCTAAAATATTTGCTGATGCTCATTCGTTGATGTGCTATACGGAGATTCATAACTAATATAGATTCTTCTTTAGCACCAGACCCCATTTGGATTATATATTTTTGCTTGGGCATTGTGAATGTCAGTAACATAAAGTGCGATCTCTTTACACCAAATGGGTTCACTCAAGTAGCTATTGTTTTGTCGAAATTCGATAGCATTCAACGCAGAAATGTTGAATTGATTGACCAATGACTGCTTCCTCTCCTCTACCGGTGATGTGTCGCAGTTGTGCGTTACCGTCATCTTTAGGATGCTCGCTACGCTTGTTCAACACACAGTATTTGTGATATACTTTTAAATTCGGAACTGCTTTATCTTCTAGTCTAGTCGTTTCTCGCCAGTGCTGCATTCCATCAAACGTTTCCGGGACTTCTCGTCTATAGTATCTATAAAAATAAAAATAGTTCAAGTGCTATTCTCGGTCTAGCCGAATTCTGTATACTTGGCCGGAAGATGCCGAACTTCGCGATGATTCTCCAATAAGCCTTTTAAACTGTTCAAACACATTCCTGCGTTCCGTTTCACGTCTCATCCTGCTGATCGTGATTGAAATCTCTTTGTAGAAAAGTCAAGATCAGTGCGACACATGTGTTTTCACTACACGTCAACAAACATATGAATCATTCATGGAAATTAGAATACAGAGATAGATACACTGACAACTACTGCATTGTGATTGGACAATGAGTATTCATGCTGACAGCCACTCCACATCCTTCCGTTTTTCAAATAATCGGCTCATCGGCATTTTGGACTTGACAATTGAATTTATATCGTTCACTTGACCGAGGCAAAGTTATTCGAGCTTCGCGAAGATTGTTTCCCAGTCATCTGCGTCTTCGTTCTCATCCAAGGTGAAACACTGTATGAACTTCGTCGCCTGTTCGCCAAGCGCTTTCCTCGGCGTCACCATTTGATACGCTTTATCGGTATTCGTCAGATTCGCCAACGTCCGAAAGTCGCTAAACTGTTCCTTCCACAGTTTCCATCTCTCTGCCAATCCTTCATCACCTTCCATTGTGAATGTTGCCGGTGATCGAACATTAAAGCCGCTAAAACGGGCGTTGTCAGTTCTATCCGACGTTTTCTCGTCGATCACCCTCGTCACCATGTTTGATTTTACTTTTTCTTTGCTTTAAGCTCAAGTAGACCTCCTGATCATCTTGTTTACTACACTGCACACATTTCGAATCAACAAATTTCGAACGAACCTTGCGGAAGTGTGCTTACCAAAACAATAGGGCTGGCAATGTGAGCACAACAATAAAATAGTTCTTCTATTTTTAACATCACGCCACCTTTACTTTTGTCCGCACTATGTACCTACTATTCCTTTGAAACAATCGGACATTTGGTGTGCTTACCAAAACTATAGGGATGGCAATGTGAGCACACCAATAAAATAGTTCTTCTATTTTTAACATCACGCCACCTTTACTTTTGTCCGCACTATGTACCTTCTATTCCTTTGAAACAATCGGACATTTGGTGTGCTTACCAAAACTATAGGGCTGGCAATGTGAGCACAACAATAAAATAGTTCTTCTATTTTTAACATCACGCCACCTTTACTTTTGTCCGCACATGTACCTTCTATTCCTTTGAAACAATCGGACATTTGGTGTGCTTACCAAAACTATAGGGCTGGCAATGTGAGCACAACAATAAAATAGTTCTTCTATTTTTAACATCACGCCACCTTTACTTTTGTCCGCACTATGTACCTTCTATTCCTTTGAAACAATCGGACATTTGGTGTGCTTACCAAAACTATAGGGCTGGCAATGTGAGCACAACAATAAAATAGTTCTTCTATTTTTAACATCACGCCACCTTTACTTTTGTCCGCACTATGTACCTACTATTCCTTTGAAACAATCGGACATTTGGTGTGCTTACCAAAACTATAGGGATGGCAATGTGAGCACACCAATAAAATAGTTCTTCTATTTTTAACATCACGCCACCTTTACTTTTGTCCGCACTATGTACCTTCTATTCCTTTGAAACAATCGGACATTTGGTGTGCTTACCAAAACTATAGGGCTGGCAATGTGAGCACAACAATAAAATATCTCTTCTATTTTTAACATCACGCCACCTTTACTTTTGTCCGCACCATGTACCTTCTATTCCTTTGAAACAATCGGACATTTGGTGTGCTTGCCAAAACTATAGGGCTGGCAATGTGAGCACAACAATAAAATAGTTCTTCTATTTTTAACATCACGCCACCTTTACTTTTGTCCGCACTATGTACCTTCTATTCCTTTGAAACAATCGGACATTTGGTGTGCTTACCAAAACTATAGGGCTGGCAATGTGAGCACAACAATAAAATAGTTCTTCTATTTTTAACATCACGCCACCTTTACTTTTGTCCGCACTATGTACCTACTATTCCTTTGAAACAATCGGACATTTGGTGTGCTTACCAAAACTATAGGGATGGCAATGTGAGCACACCAATAAAATAGTTCTTCTATTTTTAACATCACGCCACCTTTACTTTTGTCCGCACTATGTACCTTCTATTCCTTTGAAACAATCGGACATTTGGTGTGCTTACCAAAACTATAGGGCTGGCAATGTGAGCACAACAATAAAATAGTTCTTCTATTTTTAACATCACGCCACCTTTACTTTTGTCCGCACTATGTACCTTCTATTCCTTAGAAACAATCGGACATTTGGTTAGAAGAACCTTTAGCAGTGTTTATCCACTCGTTTATTTGTTTACTTTATTCTTCAGGCTATTTCCAGCGGTATACCGAACTGGAAGAAATGTTATGCTGTGGCGATCGATTGCGTAAGTTTTGTTTCTTTTCGTGTTCTTGTTTCAGTGATCCACTGATTGTTGTGATGTAATTTCAAAAACCACGGTATCGATTCCTCTTCATAAAGCACGGGGCGGCTAAGCAACCGTATAGACAGATAATCATAGCCAGAAAAATAGCAGGCACGCAAACTTTGAAATGTGTTTAATGTACAGTTTCACTGCATTTGATTTTTTTGTTCAAAATGATATGCCAATAATATGGTATAAAATTCCATGGCAAATAAACCCAATAAACAACATTGGCGCCACTGACTTCGGTTTGCAACCATACCACGTAAACAGTTTGGCCAACTACCAGGTGGATCAGCAATGTAGTGGAAAATGTTCGAGACCGATCGGAGAATCGTAATCATGAAAAAAGAAAGTTTGTAATGAATCGATGAGAGTAGTTTATTGGTAACATTTTGCTTCTGACTCAGGAGCTTCGTCAGACAAATGGTGTCAATACGAACAATGATCAAGCTTAAATTTCATCCACCAGACCAATCCTAAGCTGGTTAAAAAGTGCACAGTCCATGCTGGGTTCCGCGCTCGTTAAGATAGTCGCGATCAATATCAACTGACGCAGAACCACCCCTACGTATGCCGTACAATCCCTCAATTGTTTTGGTCTTAGCAGGTGTGACTGGCATCTGCTGACCGATTAGCTGGATTGAGTACTCGGTGCGCGCACTAGGGGTCAAGCACGTTAATGTTTATCTACTGCAGAACCGTACCCCAGGTTGTGGAGATATCAGCTCCATCCTTCTTATTGACTCCATTCTTATCAGCTTTTGTTATCTCAACCACCTCAGCGTGAAGTCGTTCCATGTATGGTTTTATTCTCCGCCTTATCACTTCTACATTATCAGGATCAACGCTGTGACCAGTGTCCAGCACGTCTTCAGCTAGTGCTGAATCGCCGATCAGTGATTGATATTCGCTGGAATTGCGTAGCTACCTACTGATCCGATTTTTTGTGTTCACTTATCCGTGTACTTAGTTCTGTAGATGTTTTCCCGATATATATATATATATATATATATCGCACTGTCCTGTCGCACTCCGCTTGAGACAAGGAACGAGGACGACAATTGTCGTTCACTAGAATTCTAATCGATGTTTTGCAAATTTAACACTTCTAAAGTCCAATCATATTCTTCGGTATCGACGTGTCTCAACAATATTTCGGAATCGATTAAATCCGATGGAACTCGAATAGCTAAAAAAACTCTGATAGTCAGCCAACTCGACTGACCGCTTGTGAAGATTTTGATCAATACAATCTCGGATGGCCCGAAATTCAGTCTTTTCCTCCCGGGTTGTCTATTCCTGTTTGTCACTCGCCTGGTGAAGCAACATGGAAATCAATATCTTATGATGCACTGAACTTAAACCGATACCCACAGGAATCGCGCAAATCCTTTTGACCATTGGATCAACTAGCGTCTTTCTTCAAGTGTTCTGAACCCATTCCTCTGTTCATGTGTTAACGAAAATAGTTTGACGTTCGTATACTAGAGCGTAATTGACTTAGTGGTAGATCTTTAGGTAAATTTTTTGAGGCTCGCTCTCGAGTGGGCGGTATTAAATCAATTGTACTGCTCCGGGCCGATTACTGCGAGCGCTGCGGAGAGATTGTTTCTCCCGGATCGGACTGTTTGTTCATTCGAAAAGCTTTGGAGCATGAACAAAAATCATGCGATTGTGATGCGATGGTTGACATCGACCGAAGGTGGCCAACAACAACTACTCCGGGCTAGTAGGATACATGGAGTTGGTGATAATCCCCGGGTTCATTGAGACAAGACCGTTCAGATTGTATGATTTCACCTGCTGGATATGGTATGAAATCACAAGCCTGATCCAGGCGAAGTGTCATACATTCATAGACTGCGCGTGGCTAAAATACTGCCAGGTTGATTAATCCTAGACGGATATGAGAATGGAAACAAAAATGGTAGTGTAAACTGTACAACACAGAAATACTGCACGATTGCACATCCTTGCTTTTCTGATCACCATCGATATCCAATTAACTTTAAGTTGGGATAAGGAATTAAAGCTGAGCTCATTTTCCTTAGCATGCAACCACAGCCCTTCATATGTACAGGATAAAAACAGAAATGTCTGCCTGTTCCTTAATAGTTGGAAATGTCTTGTTCACATTTGAACTTGAGCTTACAAATTCGCAGCGATCGCCAGTCACTTAATGCATATATTGCGTGCCAGTCCTATCGAACAACTTGCCTACCAAAGTGGGAACTAGATTGCACATTAATTAATATATTCATCGTTTCCATTTTGCTCTTGATTTGTCTTGGAACTCGGTTTCTGGGTTACTGCGGCCAATAACACATTCTTATTCGAACCCATTCATCAACGGTAACATAACAGATTTCACTCAACTGACCGGACGCTCTTAATTAAGGCGTTGAACCCTTGAATGTCATAACCTCAATGGTATTGTTAGTCGCTCCGAAAAAGTATTTTGTTTGAAATTTTATGCGAGTTGTTTGTTCATAGATGCTAGACTTACAATGTCCGGCCCGGAGAATAAATTGATTTTCGTTGTCTGGCAGTACATCCACTTCGGCTATCCAGTGACATGAAACTCTAGTATTTGATCTGCTTTCTAGCCGTAGCTAGAAATACGTATCTTTTCTTCTCCACACTTCACGCGGCCTGGCTCTATTAACCAGGGGAATCACATTTAAATGCAATCGGCGGTCTCTTCATTCCAATCCATTTTGTGTTTCGAAATCTACTGTCGTTCTTATATCATCCGTTTAATTTGACCTTCAAAAAGTATTACCTAGTTTTTCCGCGCCATGGTTTATTAGAACTGGATGAAGTGACGAGCTCGCGTGGTTCCTTCTACGTTCCACTCACGCCCAACGTTCTCGAAAGCGTTTGTTTCAACTCCCTCGATGTCCGACAAGGTCCCGACGGCGTCTTGGTACGATCGAACGACCGTGCTAGCGAAATTGAACGACTCATTGCTGTCCGTGTGGTGGTTGAATCCGTTGCACTGACTGTTTGCCAGATGCTGGAACGGTGCCGCAAAGAAGCTGGTGAGTATTCCTAACAAAATACTCGTAAATTTGACTGCTCTGTTTATGTGTTTCGTGATCCTGTTTACCGTTATGGCTCATTTTCCTCACGATTGGGTTTGTGCAATTCGTTTTACCGGCTGTGTTCGCGTTTAGTGACCATTGAATGGACCGAACGATGGCCGTTAACGTTAACCTTGAGCGACACGAATATATCAATATCAGTCAAATCAATGGTTGTACCACGCTTATTCAGTAGTAGCCAGTGCTTACAAATTAACTAATGTCTGAAGACTCACAGAACTTGTTGACCATGTTTCCCCCCCTCATATCCGTCTAGGCCTGGGCATCCTGACAGTATCTTAGCCCACGTGGAGTCTCTGAATGTGCGGCACTTTGCCTGCGAGTACACGCTGGAGTCTGACTACCATTTCTATTTCTATTTACCCCCTCATATCTGTCTAGGCCTGGACAACCTGGCAGTATTTTAGCCCACGTGCAGTCTCTGACTGGGCGGCACTTTGCCTGGATCAGGCTTGTGCATTCATACATACATACATACAAATGCTTCAGCGAAGCGCTCCCTTAACATTAATCTTGCTTTCAATGTAGTATTGTGCTCCCCTGTGTCTGACTTTTTGCTAGCATTGGTTAGAAACCGTGAGATTAGGTTCAGTGACTCTTGAAACCAGTTACAATTTTTCAACTGGAAAACCTCGTATATTCATGCTCATTCTAGATTTGTGGTTGAAAAAGCACAGGGCCGAAATATACAGGTTCAAATATATATGCACATAAATAGTATAAATCGATTGTTATGATTTGTGTAACGTAGATAAATGATGTGTCAATAAATGAGGGCAAAATCGGGGTTAGCTAGCTTATAATAGTCAAGTTTCGATAGCTAAACTAGCGGAGTTGACGAAAATGGCCGGTAGGGAATTTTACCGGCAGTTTTGTTTGGAGTGTGATATTTCCAACATGCAACCATGACCTCAGATGTTGCCAGAAGTTCGCAGTTGGAATGAGTTATCCAGTGGTCGAAAAGACGTTATATTTTCCTCGCATTCTCCTCTGTGAAAGAGTCCTCAGGTCCATTCGTCTGGAGTGCTCAACTTACGGCATATTAAGAAAACCAGCGACAATTTTAGACGTTCGAGGATGTAAGCGGTCTCGAAGCGAAATATATTTTTAAAGCCATGGTGTCCAGGCTTGAGCGGCATAGTCTGGAAACGGGTGCATATATGTGTTCATCTCGAGAGCAAGCGAACCCGTTGAAAAATGCCCAAAGAGCCACCGTTCTATGCCTAGCATCCGAGAGACGTTTCAGCTGTCAGACCATCTTTTAAACTATGATTATGATGATAAAGTTTGGGAGAATGTACTCTGACAGCTAGATAGTTACTCACATTACTCGTTCTAGATTTAGTTAATCTGTATTGCTGTCATCTTCTTATCAACAAAACTGCTTTCGAAACAAGTTAGAAGAAGAAGAAGAAATGACTTATTCGTGTACACGAATTTTCAGCAACGGGGATCACTCAATTTTATTTGCTGCTTCCGCTCTCATCTCCGATGATCTGCTGAATTTCTTGCGTGTTCTCATTGTTACATAAAGGCCATCCAATTGGACTGCATCGTTGATTACCGCGCTTCGAGAAAATCTCGAATGCGACGAGTTCTGCCCTCGGCGATGATTTCAGTTCCATTCCAATTGAATTTTAATCTTTCGTGATCTTTATGACCCGAGATTAGCTATTTCTGATTATATCGTCGTGTTGGCAATGCATCATGTATCATGTCATCGAGGATATCTGCTACGAAGCACCACTTGGAAAGAGTGATCACGCAGTCATTGTTTTCGACTATATATCTGAAGTGAAAGTGATGCTCAGAAACTGATACGAAAAATCGATACGGTAGCAATATCAATGGCTCTTCAAGAAGTCATCAACTGGAAGCCGCTAACGAACTCGCTCAATTTTACTCTGGAGTGTTCTACCCTAACGAGCGCGTATGTTACGGTATGCCTGCATTCAGATCACATATTAACACATGACACTAAATCACTGTGAAACCCGAGAGTGTCCTGGTAAAGCTACTCGGATTAAATACAAAAAATCCCCGGGTGCTGATGAAATAACACCCTTCATCCTAAAACAATGCGCCCATGCTCTATTCTCACCACTCTCTGATCTCTGCAACCTGTCACTGAGTTGCAGCAAGGTGGCCACTGAATGGAAAAGTGGATTGACTTACTTGACTTATTCCTGTGAACTCCTGTTGGAGCATAGGGCTGCAACAACGCCACGCCAGCGAACTCTGTCCTGGGCTGCTATCCTCAGCTGAGTCCATGTCATTCCGGCATCATTCGCTTCGCTCACGACTGATCTTCTCCACGACTGCTTGGGTCGTCCCACTTTCCTTTTACCTTGTGGATTCCAGTCTAGTGCTTGCCTAGTGACGTTATCAGCTGGTTTGCGGAGTGTGTGACCTATCCACCCCCATTTTCTTTTCTTGATGTCCTGATCAACGGGGTTCTGGTTGGTTCTACGCCATAGGTCTGTGTTTGAAATCTTCTCAGGCCACCTGATGTTAAGAATGTGGCGCAAGCACTTGTTGACAAATGTTTGTATCTTGTTGGTGATGTTGTGGGTAACCCGCCATGTTTCGGACCCGTAGAGGAGGACTGCTTTTACGTTGGTGTTAAAGATGCGGACTTTGCTGCGCTGGATTAATCACTCCGAAATACAAAGGAGGGAACCGTTCCGATGTGTCAAACTACAGACCAGTCACGTTGTTGCCAGTGGTTTCTAAAGTTCTTGAACTATTTGTAGCAGACGAACTTATCAGACACTTGGAACAAAATAAACTTCTTTCCATCGCACAGCACGAATTTAGGACAAGACACTCCTGTCTCACCAATCTTCTCATAACTCTTGATAATTGGACTCGAGCCGTGGACCACGGATACCCTTTCCATGCTTGTTACGTGGATATGTCTAAAGCTTTTCTCCGTGTTAATCACAGCATGCTGCTACAAAAATTGGAGCAGCTCGGGGTGTGCGGCAGATTATTGGCCTGGATACAGGATTACTTGACTGGTAGAGTTATCAGGGTTAGAGTTGATGGGGCACTATCCAGCCCAGTAAAAGTTACAAGTGGCGTACCTCAAGGCTCAGTCTTGGGGCCAATACTCTTCCTGGTGTACGCTAACGATATACCTGAAATCGTATGCAGCAAAATCATTTTATTTGCGGATGACATCAAAGTCTGGACTAGCGTACGCACCATAGAAGATTGCCATATTCTACAAAAAGATCTCGAAGCACTTCATACGTGGTCTTTGCGAAACTGCCTACCATTCAACATCGAAAAATGTTAAATGTTAAATGTCGGTACATCATTCAAATTCACATACTCTCTGGGAACTCAACAACTTTCATGGGTTACGGAAGAGAAAGACCTTGGTGTGTGGATTAGCAGTAATTTGAAGTTTTAACTGCAGTGTTCTGTTGTATACAAAAAGTCTTGCCAAAGGTTAGTATTTCTCAGAAGGATCTTCGGCAGTTTCACAAAGCAGATACTCCCGCGGATAATTAACACCTATATCAGACCAACAATGGAGTACGCTGTTCAAGCATGGTCCCCATGGTTACAGAAGGACATGACCTTGCTGTAACGCGTATACCACCGCGCTACAAAACTGGTGACCGGGCTATATAACCGTTCATACGAGGAGAGGATTGCAACTCTAAACGTCTTTGACTTTTCTTACCGTCGTCTCGGGGGTGACTTGATCCTGCTGTTCAACATTCTGCATCCTGTGGATCACCCGCTTGAACACCTGTTTCATCGGCAAGAAACACGTGTTAGCAAATCGCAGGGCTACAAGTTAATTATTCCATCTCCAGATCAAATTGTTGAAGGTTTTTCTTTGCTGTCCGAGTTTGTTTTATATGGAAACTCTCTCGCCCCCAATATCATGCGCATCAAGCCTGAACTTGTTCAAGGCCCAACTTGACAAGTATTTGTTGACTAAATCCAACCTCGCACCTGAATACATGTGCTGACTTTCCATATTGATAAAACATTTGTGTTGTTTTTATGCATTCCCTATATTTTTAATCCGTGGTTCCTGTAAAGTATTTGCTTTTTGGACCATTAAAACTTTGAATTACTTTGAATCCTTCATGCAGTCTCTCCAATGTATTATTTTTCAATCTCAACGATGTTGTTTCTTTTTTCCATGGAAACCGCATCCTTAATCTTTAGCAGCTGACTTCTTTGTATTTAGATGAGTTTTTGGACCCACCTTAATCCCAGGTGACGAAGAATAATATGCTGTATGTAGGGAAGTGTTTATCTTGTGCTCATATTGACCCCATGCAGTTGCTCTCCTGTTTACTCGTTGCGAATTATAAAGCATCTGGGTTGAGCATTCTTCCGGAAAAACTTAAATAAATCATCCTCTCCTTCTTTCTTGAGTTTATCTTACCTCGCACGATTGAAGAACGTTCCAACATTACTTGATCAGATACAAAATGTTTCACTTTGTTCATTAAATCGTTTTGACACACACCACCCATTCAGCTTGTCACGAATCAAATTGATTCAGGTCAGCGTAAGCCACACGTTTGCATGACCTACTTTTTGTTTTCTAGATCTGTCTACCAAAGTTGAGTCATCCCGCTTGTCTCTAAGCAAGGGTTGAAGTTGTCTTCAAACATATTCAATGAAAATGACACTTGCCGGTTTCTGACTAATCCACAAATGAAATATCGTATGAAACTTTTAGACCTTGCTCTGTGTGCAGCATGCGGTGCAGTATGGGTTGCATTCAATTTGGCGACGTTCAAGTTCTTGTCGGAAGGTTTTCCTTTCCCATTCTGAAATTGCTCTGTGGTGATTTGTTGCGCTGTCCGTTTTGCAGGACTTTCTCCTTCCAAATTGCGTGTCAACGGGAATGTGAATCGTTCGGATTGGCTGATGCAACGTCTTGCGGATGTGCTTGGAATTCCTGTTGAGCGAAGCGCATTCGAAGAATCCAGTTGTCTCGGAGCAGCGATCGCAGCTGGAGTCGGGGCTGGTATGCATTCTCGCTTTTCTAACTGCTATTTTTATTTGGTCAATTTAGTCTGGTGTTTCATTACTTCAATGTAAGTTTCTATGTTTTATCGGAACTAGTACGCTCGGCCTTGTCCAGACACTCGAATATGTGACCAGTTGTTCTGAACACTGCTCAAATATAACCGCGTTTCGGGTAGTTTTGTTCCACCGATTAATGCTCTTTCTACTAAGCTCGATCATGCGTAGTGCGGTCGTTGATATTATAAGGTAGTTCAATCCCGATGTATTTTTGTCTAGCACAGCGAACTTGACATGAAAATGTTTACCACCGCCAGGGACAACTTACCAAAGTCTTGACCTATTTTACTTTCTTAATTTTTTGTCGAGTCTTGGGATAGCTGGGACTGTATCAGATCATGTCCAGTCTATCAGTCTGCACGGCAAATGCGTCGTAGTATCGACGCTGTTTTGCGATCAGACTAATTGCGCCCGTGTTTGAACCTTGGGATTTTTTGCTTCATGGAAAACTTGAAGACGAACGAAAAATCTTTATTCGATTTGTAAGATTAAGACTATTGTTAGTAGCTCAGCAAAAATTACGCATAAAAATGTTTGCAAACAATGTACTCATCATATCGACGAGATAAATTTGACCGTTATTGGTGAATGATATTTTGATACAAATTGATTAAATGGCTTTCGAGGACGGTAAGAAGAAGAAGACCTTCTAGAAGGCAATATAATATACTTTGATCGAGTGTTTCAAAATGCCATGGTTTTGAAAACATTGTTATGCAGCCGATGCGAAGTATCGTTGAGCATCGGCTGGATAAGTCGATCGCATGATGAGAAATGCTGTTTCTCGAATGTCTTTAGAAGTCTTCAGTTATGTAAACAAAGTTATACTTGAATGCCACTGTTACATAGGGCTCGTACAACGAACCACGATGTTCAAACATAGAATCACAAAGTGATTCTTCGTCAAGCACTCAAGGTGCTTATGGATGACCAAAGTAATGTGTTGCTCACATCCCCCACACTTACACACCACTACCGGTTTCTGGCTCTTTGCCGTCATTCGGTGGAGACAGTAAGATTAGGTTCAATGAACCTTGAAACAGAGGATAAGTGGTAAACAAAGTTATACTTAAATGCCTCTGTTACATACGGTTCGTACAACGATCCACGATGTTCAAACACAGAATCACATAGTATATATATATATATATATATA
>JACCGJ010002079.1:0-15310 GCA_013407085.1 Atriophallophorus winterbourni
AGGTCCAGGTTAGCAGCGGCTATGGATTTCAATGGAGCTCTAGATAGTGTGTCCGCAAGGACCATGGTTTTACCCGGCTTGTAAATGATTTCGAAATCGTATTTCTGCAGTCGGACTAGCATGGACTGTAGCCGACGCGGTGCTTTGTCGAGTGGTTTTTTCACGATTGTGGTCAAAGGCTTATGATCTGTTTGTACTATAGTCTTTCGGCCAAATGTGTAATCATTGAATTTTTCTATCGCGAATACGACTGCCAGCAGTTCTTTCTCAATCTGTGCATAACGAGTTTCTGCATCGCTCATCGTTCGACTTCGAAAATCTATAGGTTGGTCGTTTTGCATAAGTACGGCGCCGATACCGTTTTGGCTACTGTCACATTGTATCACTAATTCCAATCGGGGGTCGTAATATCGTAAAACAGGTGCATTGGATATGAGTCTTTTAATTTCTTCCCAGGCCTGTATTTGTTGTGTCCCCCAGACCCAAATTGTATCTTTATGTGTAAGCCGCCTGATCGGTTCCATTATCTGTGATAAGCAAGGCAAAAATCGGCTAAGATAGTTCACCATACCGTTAAAACGAGCTATACTCTTGACATCTGTAGGAGGAGGCATGTGTTTAATGGCCTCCACTTTTGCAGGATCTGGCTTGATACCGTCACTTGATAGGACATGACCATGAAATGTTACCTCATTTGTGCAATATTCAATTTTCGATTTCTTGAGTTTAATGCCCAGTTCTAGGCATCGTTGAAGAAGTTTGTCTAGGTTCTGATCGTGTTCTGCCTTTGTTCGACCGTAGACTAAAACATCATCTGCTATGCAAATGACACATGTAAGGTTTTCTATGGCCTGTAGCAGCCGTTTTTGAAATATCTCGCTAGAAACTTTCAGTCCGAATGGTAAACGGAGCCAACGAAACCTTCCGAAGGGGGTTCCGAATGCCGTCAAAAAATGGATTTATCGTCCAAACACACGTGCCAAAATGCTGAAGACAGATCCACTTTCGTGAAATATCGAGCACCAGACAATCTCGGCAAAGTATCTTCTAACAACGGAAGTCTGAAATACTCTCGCTTGAGGGCCATGTTCAAAGCTTTCGGGTCGATACATATTCTCATTTCCCCTGACTTCTTTGTTACGACGGTAACCTGGCTGACCCATTCAGTAGGTTCTTCTACTCTCCTGATGACCCCAACGAGCTGTAGTCTTTTCAATTCTAACTCAAATCTGTCCTTCACTGCAAAGGTTAAACGACGTATTGGTAAGGCGACCGGTGTTACATTCGGATCAATTGACAACTTACAAAGTCCGGGCAACTTCCCCAATTTATCATCAAAAACACTCTGATACTTTTGATAAATGTCTGTTATGTCCGAATTAATATTATTGATACAATTAAAAGTAATCAGTCCCAGGTTTTCGATCGCCTCAACTCCGAGTAGCGGTAAAAAATTTTCATCAACAACGTACATTATATGTTCTATATGCTTACCGCTCATTGGATTGCGCAGAGTCGCCGTAAATTTCCCCATTGGCTTGACAGTCGTGCCGTTCCACATTCGCAAAACGATTCTCGTGTCAGATAGGGGCTCATTTTGTACGTAGGCACGTGAAATGAGATTAACGGAGGCACCTGAATCCATTTGGAAACGAACCTTCTTGCCGTTCACCTCGATTTCGGAAGACCGGATGTGATTTACTTGTTCCTCACCGTGAACGACACTAACATTCGAAAATGAGCGCTGCGTATTTGTCGTTGTCGTCCCAGAAAATCGACAGCAAATCGCGAAATGGTTTGCTTTACCACATCGAGTACAAACTTTCTTCCACGCAGGACATAGTTCCTTCTTAAATTCATGTTTCCTGCCGCAAAAACTGCACATTTTTTTCGACTGGATTGTTTTCTCTACATGAATTCTGTTGATGTCTTCGCAAGAATGAATTCCGAGGGCTTCTGTCTTTTTCTCGGCCGCCTCCTCACTCTTGCAGATATTTATACATTGCCTCAACGTAAGGTCGCTTTCTTTTAATAATCGCTTCGTGAGACTTCTGTTTTGTGCTCCGATAATCAAACGATCCTCGATTAAATTATCTTTCATGCATTTACAGAAGTTGCATGTCTCAGCCATTAATTTCAATGCTCGGATGAAATGTTCGATCGGCTCATCGGCACCTTGGACGCGACAATTGAATTTATATCGTTCAAATGTATCGTTCACTTGACCGAGGCAGTGTTCATCGAGCTTCGCGATGATTGTCTTCCAGTCCTCTGCATCTTCGTTCTCATCAAATGTCAAACACTGTATGAACTTCGTCGCCTGATCGCCAAGCGCATTCCTCAGCGTCGCCATTTGATACTCTTTATCGGTTTTCGTCAGGTTCGCCAACGTCCGAAAATCGTTAAACTGTTGCTTCCACAGTTTCCATCTCTCTGCCAATCCGTCATCATCTTCCATCCTGAGTGGTGCCAGTGGTCGAACATTAAAGCCGCTAAATCGGGTGTTGTCAGTTCTATCCGACGTTTTCTCGTCGTTCATCCTCGTCACCATGTAGAAAAGTCAAGATCAGAGCGACAGATGTGTATTCACTACACGTCAACAAACATATGAATCATCATGGAAATTACAATACAGAGATAGACACACTGACAGCTACTGCATTATGATTGGACAAGGAGTTTTCATGCTGACAGCCACTCTCCACAAGTTCCAATTGTGATTTTTATTCACTGTGATATTCACACATTTGCTCAATTGTGATACTCTTTGCATTCGGTCAATACACGAGTTCAGTGACGGTTGCGTTCTCTCTGACCAAACGGGCTGGGCCAACAACAGTACCGCACAGACATAACAGCCAGCTGACTTAGTTTTATCCAGCTGCAACAGAACTGTGGTGATCATTTCCTGATTAACCTTCACCGAGCTAAAGGGAGGTTCTCTGCACTCGTGAGTTTCTAAACAGTTACCTGAATCGCGCCGATAAACACTGCAGAAGAATGAATGCCACGCATCGGCTTTTTCCGGTGCAGTCAAAGCCGTATTGCCATCGCCCAGCACTAACGTACCTATTTCTTCTCTTAATGATCGCTTGGACTGAATATAGCCATATAAAGCATTCAAGTTGATCTTTGCTTTTTTGGCAAGTCGGGATTCGAAGTCCGTTTCAGCTTTCCTTTGCAGCGCAACAGCTGAATTTCTGGTCTGTGTGTACTGCAGTCTAGATCTGTGAGTTCCACAGAATTTGTAAGCCCTCCTGCTACGGTCACGGCATCTAAAAGCCACCAGGGTGGTTTTCCCCACGTTCTCACTAGTTGTAGAAGAGCAAAATTATCCTGTAGTTGTAAAAGGTGCCCTTTCAATAATATTCTACCTGATTTCTACACTAGGTTCTAATTCATTTGGTTCCCAACTCAGATTCATTGCTTCAGTTTGCAGTTGGACGATCTCCATTCGACCAAAGTTGCGGGACATCTTTACTTGGGGACTAGGATGAACTAACGTCCAGTCAAGAAATATTACAAAGTGGTCGCTTTTGCCTTGTGGTGATAGGTATTTGATTCCATAAATATCTCTTTCATGAGACGAAATAATCAAATCTAAAATTGACGGAGTATGTCCTGTCCTAAACTTTGTATGTTCCCTGACATGTTGATAAAAGGCCCCGACATGAAACCACTCTAGATATTGCCACTCAACTGACTCTGGTGAAGAAATTTCAGTACGCCAATCAATGCCCGGGAGATTAAAGTCTCCGACAATAAGTAATGCGTTGCATTGTTCTTTTAGTACTTCCAATGTGTCCATCAGTAATTGGTCATCTAATTATGAAGCAGTCGGGCTTCTATAAGCACATTCAAGTGCCAGTCTTCTCCTAGCGACAGTAAGAAATACCGATGTTAGTTGGATTGAGTGAGAAGCAATCCTTATCGATGTCTCACTGTGGGGTTGATCCTCGTTTATCATAATTGCCACTCCCCCTCCCGTAGCACCAGTATCCCTATCCGATAGATGGCATACTTAGTTGATACAAATGACGGAACATGATCATGTGATTTCAACCATGATTCAGAGATGGCAATTATGTCGACCTGGTTTCCCAGTGCAGCAAGCTGCAGCTCACCCCATTTATTACGTATACTGCAAACATTTGTGTACAGTACACGGGTATTTCTATTCTGCGCACATTTTAATCGGACTATACTCGGGGTGGGAGCACCGTCGTTGATACCCCTTTTTTGAAACCGGGGAAGTTGATAAGTGGCTAGACTCCCTTGCGAACAAGCTTGCACCAGCCTAATGGCAGTTCTTCTTCTTCTTGATAGACGACAGGGGTCAAGCCCTTGTAAGCCTTGTAGTTGTACATAGATTTTCCTTGTTCAGAAGCCTACTTGAAATCGAGTGTTCCATGCGCTCGTATTCTACTGGCGAGCCATTTTGGAGTACATTATCAATGACAACTACCACAGATAACTTAAACATTTTGTGATGGCTAAGGTTTAACCCTTTTAAGGGAGTTTTCAAGCCAGTCATGGGCGCTTTTGAACGGTTTCCATGAAAATGTGGTTGAGGCCCCTTATCCTGGACAACTTTAAAACTATCGATCGTCTAAGCGAAAACACATTGACAGAAAAAATTGAACTGAAGATATCAAAAACTGAACAGAAAAATTGTTAAGTAAAATTAGATTTTTACAATCTCGACAGACTGAACTGGACAATGCGCACAGTTTAAAAGATAATATTCAAGGCCGTTCAGTGTAATGGAAACCGAACTGTATGACGAATTCGGCAATTATATCGGCCCTGACCTTTTGTCGGACGAAGAAGAAGTAGCAGATGAGAATAGTTCAGTTGAAGATGCTGGATCTGACGCAGAGACACAAGAAAGACAATCTGAACCCTTTCCTGTTGCTCTAGAAGATGCTGCCGAGGAAAGCTTAGCAGTGAGTTCATTATGTACAAAGATAAATTTTGCGTGCTTTTTTGCTATAGACGCCTAATTTTTATAGCTAATTCTCATCAATTCTCAATAATAATTAATTTCTTGGTAATTTCGAAAAATCTAATGCTCACTTACTAACCATCTAATATCTTCCCTGTGCGCATAGTCCTTCTGTTGCTTCGCAACCATTTGTACTCTAATTTAAACATCATCCAGTTCACTTTAATAACAAACCAAACCCTTTTGTTGATAATGAGAAGGGGTAAACGTTATCTCTACTACCAATTTTGGCTAGGCTGTCTAACTACTTTTAATTTAGACAATGCGACAGTGAGCTAGTGGTGTATTGGTCATGTGCTCCGCCTAAGTGTCCTGAGGTCGCAGGTTCGAGTCCCGGTGTCGGAAATTTTTTCTAAAAATTATTCGCCATCGGATTGAAGACACATAATGTTTTCCAAATAGGATTTTCTAACTTTTATCTCTCTTATCTTAATTTCGATTTCTTCCAAAGCAATCTCCCTCTCCCATTTTATCCGCTCCCTTGATTTTCTTTTCATTTCCATTTCGTTGAGTTTTGCATCTGCTGGTTCAGCGAAACGGTGCACGAATGGTTGCAGAGATTGAGAAAAGGAACTGTGGGAGAGTCATTAGTGAGTGTCATTAGGAAACGTATCAAAAAATGGATCCAGCTCATCAGAGCTGGAACTTTCCTTGAGCACTGCACCCGCCATTACTTGTAGTTTGTTAGTAGGCATACTGAAAAGATTTTAATTAACAATTATCAGCCAGTGGTTTGTTTGAACTTCTGTCGCTTTGGACAAAATTGAAATTGAGATAAGGGATATAGAAGTTAGACAACGCTATTTGGAAGAAATGATGTGTCTTAAATCCGATGACGAATTATTTACAGAAAATAATTTCGCCACCGGGACTCGAACCTGCGACCTCACGACTGCAAGGGTAGTGGTTTTAACTTCTACCATGAGAAGGCACAATTATTTGTTGGATTTGGAGAATATATTTTAACTTCTGTTTTTATGGTCTAATCAGGTCAGCCTTTTGTTCGCTACCTGAACAGGCGTTCAATATCTGAATTTTCACAAACTGTTATTAACATCAAAATAATTTTATGAGATACGAAGATGCCTGTAATTCAACTTAATAACTACGACTATATTATGGTTAACTAAAGAAAGGTTGAAATGCTCTTTTCCGTCATTCTTATCATAAACTCGTGAGAACGTTCAGTTCACTTCAGTTGGCACAGGACTGTAAATGGCTGATAAGCCAATCGAACGTCCAGAATTTCTGTCGGTGGAAAGCTTCAAAGGAGCGCCCATCACTGCCAAAGTTGGTTCATTCTTTTTCTGGTATCCTCGTCGTATGCGATGGTACGTCCGGTGTTTTCCAGGCCGTCCTTCGCTCCCAGAATTTGTTGCTGCGACATGCACTAATACGCGGCAGAGAAACGTGATAAAGGTAGTGCTTCCATTGGTATATCCAGCTATAGTCAAGGATATGCAGAAGTGCAGTATATATGTTTAGCACAACTAGCATTTACCGACAGCCTCCAAATTGCTAAACGTATGCTGAGCACGTCTGCATTCCAAATTTTGAGCAGTGATTCAAGAAATCAACGCTGACATCAAAAATTATTCGTTAGTGCAACTGTTTGTTGATGTAAATCGAGCGAACATGAGCGTTATGGTTAACGGTGCTCGGAGTGATTTAATGTTCTGAAACAAAATCCTGTCTTGAAACTTTATGATCCTACGAATTCCATTGTACTTATATTTTTATTACAGGTTGTTTTACATGAAGACAAGAAGTATTATCCTAGCGCCATGGAAGTTTACGGGCCTGACGTGGAAACGTTAGTTCAAGAAGAAGATGCTCAGCCTCTTACCCAGCCCTTGATTGAACCTATCAAGCGTAAAAAGTTCGCATACACAGAGACATCGATTCCGCTTACCACTTACGATCCGGAATTTTTGGCAGATTTGATGGATTGCCCTGAATTGATCCGTAATGTGGCTTTATGTGGTCACCTACACCACGGAAAAACGTCCTTCATGGATTGCTTAATCGAGCAAACGCATCCAGAAATCATGGCTCGAGATGATAAAGATGTGAGTTTCGATGGCTCATTCCAATGATTTTTATTGTCTTGGGGTGCTCACATGTCCTTTTGTTTTTTCCAGCTTCGCTATACTGATTTTTTGCGAATGGAGGTTGAACGTGGACTGAGCATCAAGTCTACTCCTACTACACTAGTTCTACAAAATTTGCGGGAGAAAGCCTATTTGTTTAATATTTTCGACACTCCCGGTAATTTGATTCATGTTTGGTTATTCGCTCGACTACCTTTACAATTCGTTTAACCTTAGTGTATACGCATATAAGCATTATGTGGATGACTGTTTAACAGTAGACATTTTTCTACTTTTTAATCCTATTTTAAATCACCATTCCTGTATATTGCTTTTATTAATATTTTTCTCTCTAGGTCACGTCAATTTCTCAGACGAGGTTACTGCTGCGCTCCGTCTATCAGACGGAATTTGTCTGTTGGTAGACGTAACCGAGGGTGTTCTGTTGAATACGGAACGATTGCTCAAACATGCTCTTCAAGAACGTCTTCCGGTTACATTGTGTATCAATAAAATAGATCGATTGATACTGGAATTAAAGCTTCCGCCAGCTGATGCTTATTACAAAATCAAAAACGTAATCGATGAAGTAAACGCGATCTTGTTGACCTTCTCAGAATCAGGTGGTATGTTTTCTTGGATTTTTTACAGTCTTATATGGTTTCCATGCGTCTTCTGTGAGCGTTCTTCATATTTTGTTATAGATAACGTTGAGGAATCTCAACCAAGAGTCAGTCCCTTGCTTGGTAATGTCTGTTTCGCTAGCACCTACTATCGCTTCTGTTTCACACTGGATTCCTTCGCGAAGATCTACACTGATTCATTTGCTCCGGGTCTTGATCCAGAGGAACTTTCAAAGCGTTTATGGGGCGATCTATATTTTGATAAGCAAACGTAAGTTTTTCACTCCTTTTTGCCATCGTAATTTATTAAAAATCACTTTGAAGTGTTTACATTCAACATTATACGAATACTCGCCTACTCTGAACTGATAACTACGGAATCACTAAAGTGACGCAAGTAGCTTGTCTGGCGAAGTCAATTAGTCTATCTGCTTGATACTTTGTCTGGCTCAAGACCAGTTGATGATGATTGTGTTTCCACTTGCAGTTCAGTACCGTTGGTACATCAATTTAGCTCAGTGTTTTTTTTATTTATGGACGGCTCATATAAGTGCATCTCTTATAGACCTCATATATCAACACTAACAGTTCTTAGGTAAGACCTATTGTAGTCTGTTCTATCTTTCTCGAACCGATCACTCAGAAGTTATCTTTGATTTCGTCAATGGTCGCCGTATTTCCTCAGGTTGGTACCTAATGTTGAAAACAGTTTAAAAGTTTGTATCTATCCGTTAACGTTCATGGTATGAGTAGATCTGATGGTACCTGAAATACACCAAATAGTATAGGTTAGTGAATCGTGGAGGTGCACAAACCATAACACCACTTCAAGGTGCATACTAGGGTTGCAGTTTTTAAATATGTTTATTTTATGATTCACATAAATGAATAATTGTTGCACGAATGTGCAATCGTGCAGCACTTCTGTGTTGTATAGCTAACATCGTGCTAAATTAATTTTCCAAAGATAGTGAGCTGCATACGAATACGCGCTGGAGTTTCACTGCCATTGCTGTTTTTCTTTCCCTTATCTGTCTAGGCATGGGAAACCTGACAGTATCTTAGCCCACATGCAGTCTTTGACTGTGCGGCACCTTGCCTGGATCAGGCGTGTGATTTCATAGATGCATACATACGTAAATACATTAACATTACATCTAACATCGTGCTAAATTGATTCGCCACCTGTAGTGAGCGGCATGCATAAATACGTTGTAGCCTCAGTCGGATTTCAATTTATATTTTGTTTCTCCCATCTGTCTAAGCTTGGGCAACCTGACAGTATTTTAGTCCACGTACAGTCTATCACTGTGCGGCACTTTGCCTGGATCAGGTTTGTGCTTTCATACATACATACAGCATGCGGGCGCATAAATATTCTCTAATGGTCAATAGCCGAAAACATTTCTAGCTCGTTTTATGTGTGTATAATGCGAAACGATCGGGTTGCCAGCCCATGACGTGGCGCGTCGAGATGAAACTCACTGTAGCGCTAGGCTCAGTTGTGCGTATTCGTTTGCCTGGGTGGAGTCCAAAAGCTCCACCTAATAGTTGGCTGGAAACTTACGCGATATGGCTATAAACCGAAGTCAGTTGCGCCAGTGTATTTTATTATGTGTGTCATAATTTTTTATCCGGTATTATTTTATATAAAAAACAAAAACAAAACAAAAAATAGCATGCAGTGAAACTACAGAAACAAGCTGTTTTTTCGCATTTGCTTTTACGTATTCCGCTTGCCTGCTTTCCCTTTTTTCACGCGCTGGCCTATCTGCTTTTCCTGCTTCGTATTGCTTGGCACTTTGTCTGGATCCAGACTTGTGCTTCATGATGATGATGATGTATAATGCGGCATTTTTAATTGATGAAACAACAAGCTCGCAATCGGGCGAAATATCGCACAGTCATAGACTACACACGGGCTGAGTTACTGTCGGGTTGTTTCAGCTTAGACAGCAGCCGAGATAAGAACGCGGCGTCTTTGTGCATTCGTCTAATGTTGTTTCGCTGTTTTTCGCTAGATGTTTCCTTAGTTGCAATAGAAACGCAACGTGATCGTAAGCGATCTCGATTGACACTGGCAAGAAGCTACTGAGAACATTTCACAATCTCACCGCCATTATCCGTATTAGTTTTTAATTAGGCTCCAATATATTTGTATATATGATCTGGATCAGGATACAACTTGGTAGTATGAACCATTACATCATTCGCATCCATGTTGCATACATATAAACTTGATTGAATACATGTTCCATTCGAGCTGTAAGCATTTCATCCCATTTTGTCTGTGATTACTCTTTCACAGATTAATTTTATATGCTTTTCTTGTTTCGATTTTCTTTTGATTCCTATTGTTCATAGTGATATTTTTTCGTATAAGGTGCAAGCGGTTACCTTAAATCTTTACCCCGTTTTCGTTAAAGTCGCAAATTTACAAAGAAGGCTCCTTCGAACACAGCTCAACGTACGTTTATTGATTTCGTGCTCGAGCCCTTATACAAAATATTCGCTCAAACCGTTGGTGATGTTGACACTTGTTTACCCGCATTGTGCACGGAGCTAGGAATCGGGTTATCCAAAACTGAAATGAAAATGAACGTGCGACCATTGCTCCGTTTAATTTTCCGACGCTTTTTCGGTGACTTTTCTGGTAAGTTGCCGGCAATTCTCGTTATTCTGTGTGCTCTTCGTGGCGTAATATTTGTGCTTTTTATCCTCCGTCTAGCTTTTGTGCACATGTGCGTTCATCACATTCCGAGTCCGGTGACTGCCGCGTCAACGAAAGTTGGCTCCTTTTACACAGGCCCCCTAGATAGTCCATTGGCTCGCGATATGCTCGCTTGCAACATGGATGCGAATGATGTAATGGTTCATACTACCAAGTTGTACCCTGATCAAGAGGCGTTATCTTTTCACGCATGTGGTCGCGTCATGTCGGGAACTCTGCACGCGGGACAAGCTGTTCGTGTACTTGGGGAAAATTATTCGCTCACAGATGAGGAAGATTCTAGACCAGCGACTGTCGGGCGCCTCTGGGTTTCTGTGGCTCGGTAGGCAAATTTCCATTTTATAATTACATTGGCATACTTCAAATTCTCATCGAAAATTATATGCTTGATTTTGCAGTTATCGCTTGGAAGTCAATCGTGTCCCGGCTGGAAACTGGGCGCTTATTGAAGGTGTTGATCACCCAATCGTGAAGACTGCTACACTTACTTCAACTGGCGCTTCAGGTGCGCACATCTTCAGGCCATTAACGTTCAACACACTCTCTGTCGTGAAAATCGCTGTCGAACCTGCCAATCCTTCGGAACTTCCCAAATTACTGGATGGTCTGCGTAAAGTTAGTTGCCTTGTGTGTCTTTCAATTAACCCTGCTGTGCGCGTAATTAAAAGCGAATACATACTCGGGCCCACTATGGTTGCTTACACAGATTTTAATGTCCCAACGGTGCTAATGAATTTACAAACATTTAAACAGGCGAAGTGCCACATCCTCAATGTTTGCCCTTGGGTTAAGATACTGTCAGGTTGCTCAGACCTAGACGGCTATTGCGACAGGAAAGTGGCATCGAGGCTTCAGCATGTTTCCCCGTGCCGCTGCTTGTTGTTAACAACTCAGTATAACGGTGTTACCTAAGTTGTACTGTGGTTCTTGTACGATTTAGCATCTGTATCCAAAGTGTAATTTCTGTCAGAACATTGTTACTTAGTTGGGCAAGCGTTGTTCCCGTGTCAATCATAGCCGTGACTACTAGGGTTAACCAGCTAAGTAAAGAAGCATAGTTTTAAATATATTGATCATTAAACGTGAACTTTCCTTCCATTGTACTTCGTGACATTTAGGCGACTAATTCATCATCCGCGTGTAGCCAGACGCTTAAATGCTAGAACATTACAGTGGCATGTATGTTGCAGTGGTAGCAGCTGACTTCACATCTGCATCGATATACAATTAAGTAGTGTGGGCCACATGCGTCATGCTGTGCGGAACTTCGCCTGAATCTAAGATTTTTCACGTGCACTTACAGTGGATTTGTGATCGTGCTCTAAATAATCCAGTTGAATTCGATCGTAAACCACTATCTTGATTTTAGTATCGTTCATGATCATCAAATGGGTAGCAATATCTGATTAACTGACATTTTCTCACATTTTTTATCCTTTGGCTAATGCCTGGACTTCACTCAACATTTGACGCTATAACAATCTTTTTGTTGTATTTACAGGTAAACAAAAGCTACCCCTTACTGACCACTAAAGTAGAGGAATCGGGCGAACGTATCATTCGTGGGACGGGTGAACTTTATCTCGATTGTGTCATGCATGATTTGCGAAAATTGTACTCAGATATAGGTGGGTGATCCAGAACTGGTTTAACTATTGCTGTCTACTTTTCCCTGCGGTCATTTTGGTTTCCCACTCGGTTTTTAGACGTGAAAGTCGCCGATCCCGTTGTTGCTTTTTGTGAGACAGTGGTGGAAACGTCCTCTCTCAAGTGTTTCGCTGAAACCCCGAACAAAAAGTACGGTCAACTTTGCCATTTTTACCTCGCATTTTTGGTGTTCAGCGTTTCGTTTTCGAATTTATCCCTATTTTACTTTTTTTATTGTGTATCCATGTGTGCATGCTATTGTCTATCTATACTTGTATATGCGTATTTGTCTGCTTGCATGTGTGTATGCTTGTATTATCTCTACTGGTGTGTGATGCCCGTTTTTTTGAAATAATACAAACTATTGTTTTTTATTGCCGTCGACAAACCCATCTTAAATATTCTCGCACGAATCCTTGTCTTTCAACGTCGAAGATCACAGAAAGGCACAGTTTAACTCTAAACATCCAAGACATCGTATTGGTGTGTGAAATATTCAGCCTTGGTTGCCACATGAATTGTCACAGCAAATTGCATAATTGGGTCATCATATGCCCATCTATGATTGCTTAGAACAGAATAGCGTCCTTTTTAACCAGTTAATGAGTAGCTTCTAGTCTGCACGAGTGGCTCCCCGAGCCCGGCGCAACTGCTTCTGACAATAGGAGAACGGGCGAGGGCGAGTGACTGGCGCCTGAAAGCCAGTTTGCTTCGGGCAGATGTAGCTCGTTAGCCTGGGAGGGCATTTCATCTAAGGGAAGGAAAACCCTTATTTTAAACCTCCGATGCCTTGCGGAATACCCGATTGCGGGAAAGGCTTCGGGAGAAAAACCTGGAACAGAGTCTGGTAAACAGTTAGTTGGTGCACACCACCTCTTTCTGGCAACTCCATGCTGCCTTGCAGGTCGCACTTGGTTGTACAAAGGCTAGAAAAGCTGACTCGAACAAAGGCCGAGTGGTGCTGGGGACGCCGTTTTGTACCCAAATTGCACGGATGTGCAATCATGCAGTATTTCTGTGCTGTACGGCTAATATCGTGCTAAATTGATTGGCCAACGGTAGTGAGCTGCATGCTGAAACACGCTGGAGTCTCACTACCATTTCTATCTCCCCCTTATATCTGTCTAGGCCTGGGCGACCTGACAGTATCTTAGCCCACGTGCAGTCTCTGACTGTGCGGCACTTTGCCTGGATCAGGCTTGTGCTTTCACATCACATCACACACACCTAAATTCCCAAGAATCTTCATTGAAGCCGACTCATCTTCCAGGAGGAGATAGTCGCACACAAGTACAAGTAGCGATTAAAAATGCATTCACTATGGAAAAATCGCGAGAAACAGGATATATTGAATGATCTAGCTTTTTCATATCTAAACATATTTTCCCACCCGATTAAGAAAATGCTGAATTTCGGGTTATAATTTAGTAATCACGCTGAGCACTCTGCTTACGAGTCCCTGTTCAAATGGCAATAGATTTGAGGCCATGACCGTCCCGATACGCCAGGTTTTTGCCAACCTGCACACAAGCTGTCGCATGTAACGTTAGAAATGCAGCATGCTGAGCCATTGCAATATTCAAGAACTTGGTACAAAATAGATGCTTGCACGTAGCTGAAATCATTAGAAATACTTCTTGCGTTGACTTATTCACGTCCTTCCGAGGCTGACACTGATCAAGTTATCACAAAAGTTGCACATTATTTCCCATAGTGATGAAATCATCATCTAAGGAGTGTATTAACCATTCGTCTACCTTTTCTTAGTGCTCTTGTCCAGCGTCGGCATCAACCCTTTTTCTTTTGTCTTCGCATTCATCCGGCAAACAGGTAGCTTACGGTTAGCTAAGACAAGTCAGAATATTTTCATATGATTATTTGTACTCCGGCGTCTTTCACCAACAGTCGAATGATGCTATCGCTGAATATGCGAAATGATAGTGCAGGTGTGGGCAATAAAAACATGATTGGTGTTAGTAAATCGGGTGTACTGCAATTACACCTGCTTAAAAACGATAAAATGTGACCCACTCAATGTGTATGAGCACAAGTGTGTTATCAACATACGTCCCATGCTAGTTTAAGAAACCATTAAAAGCATTCTTTTGCTCGACACCATTTGATAAATTACGTTGTTGTTTTGGCAAGCTGTTAATCAGTTCTCTGTGTTGTTTCTCGTTTTATTGTTCATGTAGTCGTTGTATAGACTCACATGAACGCTCAATACGGGTGTTTCCAGCATATACGCTACTTTTTAGATAAAGTTTTAGCATTACATTATGCACTCTCGACTGAACCTGGGACTGTTACTGAACGTTTCAGTTTGAAGTAGCACATAAATTGCGATCAAACATGTGAATAAAGCCTATTGCTTTTAAAACATTTGACACTGCGTTCCATTGGTTATCAACCATTCTGTCAGTCCGCTCCTCTCGATGCTGTAAATCATAAGTCTGGAAGACTGACCTTGTTTAATGCATTCGCGAATTGTCCGGTGTGGTTGGTTGCGCCACTCCACTGTTTGAAGACGCACATAAACCTGCATTATTTCTTTCACCTGAATATTCAGGCAACATCGAATCGGCATGTATGTATGTATGAACGCACGGATGTGCAATCGTGCAGCATTTCTGTGCTGCGCGGCTAACATCGTGCTAAATTGATTGGCCAACGGTAGTGAGCTGCATGCGAGTACACGCTGGAGTCTCACTACCATTTCTATTTCTATTTACCCCCTCATATCTGTCTAGGCCTGGGCAACCTGAAGTATCTTAGACCCAGTGCGTCTCTGACTGTGCGGCACTTTGCCTGAATCAGGCTTGCGCTTTCATACATAAATACGAAGGGAAAAGACGTTTATTTTCCTTAAAAACTCAATATCTTTGAAGATATTACGGTTCTATATTGACACTATGTCAACATAGATTTGAATTATTTGGCGCGAAAAACATGATTATAATTTGATCATATTCGCCCTTTATTCTGATTGGTCCATCGAGTCTTTGACACGGTTTTAATGTGCTATTTTCCAAGGTCATTTCCTTTTACATTCTCAGCCTATATATATGGATGAGTAAACCATGTTTATTATTATTGGAAGTGAGCTGCCATACGAACTTCTCTGAAGCTTTGGTCTTCTCTCTCAATAGTCGGTTGGGCAATATTGTGGAAAGCATATCCGGTGCATTATTAGCTCCATATCAAGAACGTAACA
>JACCGJ010002079.1:16310-39325 GCA_013407085.1 Atriophallophorus winterbourni
TGGATCCAATTTTTAATTTTATATACGTACACGTAGCAAATCAATTTCGCACCGTAACACCTGCACAGTACAGAAGTACTGCACAATGGCACATCCCTGTAAACAGGAATACAAATTAATTAGATGCATTAATGAATTGACCATATCGAACTTGTTGCTGACCTCAGTTTTTCGACGGGGATATCTGTATAGCTATTGCGTTGTTTCACCGCACAAAATTAGTAAAATATCATTAAGCGACCGTTCGTGACCTTGTATTACTGTATGGGTTCGTTACTTTGACCTTACGTAACGAGCATATCTAAGTTGTCGACAACCGCTGATTCCACAGAATTTTGTGAGTTAGCTGTTACCGTCGCGTACGTAACGACTCTATCCGTAATAAGCTCTTTGACAATAAGTTGATAGAGGGAAGCAGATAAACTTGCAAAGGTTACTGTCTTTGGGTCACATTTACGCTTTGGTAGTTACCCTTCATATTATCTCCTGGAGCCATTTTCAAGGGCGGTCCTGCACTAATCATCTTGGAATGTTTGCTCAACCTTGTATGTTGTCACGTCGTATGTTATGGTATGAAAGCGCAAGTCTGATCCAGGCAAAGTGCCGCACAGTCAGAGACTGCATGTGGGCGCTATTACTGTGTTGCCAGGCCTAGACAGATACGAGAAATAGAGAATAAAGATGGTAGTGAGACTCCAGCGTGTTTAAGCATGCAGCTCACTACCCGTGGCCAATCAATCTGCGCGGTGTTATCCAAACGCACATCAATACTTTACGATTGCACATCCGTGCAATTGTCACGTGGAGTGACAAGGAAAGTTTGTTTTGGTGAATGGCAGTGAACGCCGCAAGGAAGCCTCGTACTGATGTTGTCTTACTCGTTCACGAACGCTTAAATTGCTGTTCCAGTTGTGGTGGAGTCCACTTCAGCCCAGTTCGTGTGCTCTTCTATAAGATTCTGTACAATTGAGATCCCACCATTCCTCTCTTTTAAGATTTCCTGTTTTTCATGGTTTTATGGTAGTTATGCATTCGGTACGTTCTCCCGGTGTAAGGCTGTCTCTGGCGATGGTGATAGTCCCATGAACTTCAGTCTGAATTTACTCAATTCTTCGAATTGTCTCAGTTGAAATTTAGCTGTTTTCGCAGTATATCAGAGCTGCTCAACAAAATGCCTGGCTTCATTTTTGTGAATGCTTAGTTATTTACACGACGCAACGCCTATTGTCTTGTTTCAGTATGCCATGATTCTTTCTGCGCGGTTGGCCGAAGGCCACCGTTACTGTTTAAAAGCTTTTGGTTGTAATAACGATATCGTCATAGCACGCATTTTCTCAGGCTCTGTCGTCACGAGCTGGTGGCGAAGCACAACTATACCATACTGGCATCTATTTTTATATTCGTCAAGCCCTGCACAACTATAGTCCACGTGCATCTACCTAATAACGAAGCCGAGCTTACAGGAATCATATTTACTCTGCCAAATCAATTAAATATTTATATAACTGACCCCGTCACCTAATTACAGTACTTTATTTGGACGCAGTGACCGCATTCGTCTCTACATCAAACAAATGTGAACGTTTTTGTTAACCCGAGGTCATTGGACAGTTAACGGAGGTCCATTTTTATTCTCCGAATCAGGTTTATAGCATACTGGTCTTCGTGCGCGAACATCACACCCGATGGTCTTACCACATATATTTTCTTACAGATTACTCAAATGTTCTCGTATTGGATATCGTTTTCTTATTTCCCACAGGGTCTGAATGAGGACGTGAGTATCAACAAATTTTTCGACGATCCTATGCTGTTGGAATTGGCCAACCAGGATGTGTTGCTGAACTACGCATTGTAGCATTTTGATGATAAAGTGTTCGGTGTGTACAGTCCCAATGCATTTGTCGTAAATTGTTTGAAATACATCTTGCGATTTTTTCGAATTTCGGTATTTAAACTGTTCCCTCAGTTATTGTCGTTCAAAAAGTGCAGCCAGCCTTTCGACCCATCTTTCATGCTAATCTTTGCTTTCTCATCTAACCCTGATGTACGTTAGTGTTGTTTGGCACGGTTGTCCAATCGTGCAGCATTTCTGTGCTGTGCGGCTAACATCGTGCTAAATTGATTAGCCAACGGTAATGAGCTGCATGCTGAAACACGCTGGAGTCTCCCTGCCATTTCTATGTCCCAGTCATATCTGTCTAGGCCTGGGCAACCTGACAGTATCGTAGCCTATGTGCAGTATCTGACTGTGCGGCACTTTGCCTGGATCAGGCTTGTGCTTTCATATCATATCATAGTGTTGTTCAGCAAAAGATCTGTTTGTGATTTAATCCGTGGTATCATGCTTTCAATACTATTAACAAGAGAGACAGAAACTAACTTTGTGGTCTCTTACATTTGTTTCGGTAACAGGAAACACGATTTAATATGCCTGAAATCGCTAGGATGGTTTGGGCTAAATTTCTTCATACTTATACTTATTAGCCTGTCGTATGTGTTCATGAATATATTATTCATGTCTCTCGGGACGTTTGCCTTCATGATGATGGATTGTTCTGGTGATTGAAAGCTAATTACACCAAATTTAGGTTTCAGAAGAATAGCATGAGAACGTGTCGAGTGACAATCTGCTCGGAAACGACAGCAGATTGAGAACTTCTGCATCTGTTGAACGACATACACTTCGTCCGGGTTGGGCGAAAGAGCTCAAGAAGGCGAGGCTGCGAATTGTGCAAGTTGCGCGAAATCGGCAGACCAATGAGATAAAAAGGGACTGTTATCACAGACAGGTTGAGGATATCTTTGTATTTACTAGCTTGGCCCATTAGAGGTAGATGCGTGTGTGTAATAAACCAATTGGCGTTTTCATGTGTTGTGAGAATTAGGGTGGCCAACATTCGAATATTTCTTCTCAGGTGTGAATCGGATTGAGGCAACAAACATGAGTAATCGCGAATATTGTTGGATCGATTGTCCTAGGGGGCAAGTTAACGACGTTATGACCGTATCGGGATTCGACCAGCACTTGACCCGCCCTAATTATCATTCCCATTACAATGTTACGACCGTCAAATTCAAGTGTCACTGAATACAAGTCTGCAGTTATCCTTAAGAGTATTCGTATGACTTATTTGCCCTTATCATATCCAACCAACCAAAATTCGACTGAACTTTTTATGCGATTTTTAGGTATCTGAAAGTTTGCTACGGTGAATCTACTCATACGAGAATTAACTATCTACGACTTGTCATTATTTGTGCAGCAATGGTGCATTTTGTGCACTTCGTTCGTTTGTTAATTTCGCATCAGTTTCTGCTGTCCGATATAAGCATCTGTGTTTACAACTGCCGGGAATTACTCAGATTACTACAAAAATTTCAGTCAATTTCATACGAAAATTCTCAAAGGTAGACTGACAAGTCGCGGCTATATCTGGTGATAAAATTTACTTAGACCTTGTCACTTCGCACCAACACTACAAAATACCACATCAACCAACACCGGGAGTAAGGTTTTTCTACTGACACTAATCTTACTGTCTCCACCTGATGACGGCAAACAGCCAAAAACCAATAGTGGTGTGTAAGTACAAGGGATAAGAGCAACAGATTAATTTGAAACAATCTAATGTTCGCGAACCATGTATCGTCTGTGAGAAAGTGGTTAGTGTTGAGGGGTCAAACGTGTGTCACGCAAAATGTGATAAATCATTGACTGTATAGGCGATATCGATGTTGAAAGATGACAACGTTCCTGGTTCATTCAAACTCGTTTCAGAAAACCACAAAGGTCCGGTTTTCAGGGCGTCCGTTACAATCACTTTCCACGGGCACGAAGTATATATTAGCTGACCAATCAGAATCCGTTCAAGGGGCACGAATCAGAATGCTTTTATTTTTAAGTTAATCATGGCATCTGGCCGTCCTTTAAAAAGCGCTGCATAGCCTACACGCAGCATATTTTGACGATGTCGCTAGTTCAGGTTTTTGCAGAAATTTTCGAACCGTTGCCGACCCCATACAATTTTAATCCCTAGTTGGAGCAGCAGGTGCTATTTCCAGGTTTCAAAGCTCCACTGGTTCATCGTATTGCATTCGGAGCACAGCACCAAATGCCAGGTTTGTGTTAGCTTAACTTTGATAATTTGCAGATCCCGGACTTACGAATGCGTAAAAGCTGGACGACACCGGCCATCTTCCCGAGGAATTCGTCGAACGCAATCCCGTAAGATCGGATGTGGGTCAAGAATACTCATCTCAAGGTTGCCTAGTGAAAGGTTTGGTGTCTCCCGAGTTTCCTTGGAGCACAACCATCCCATTAGTTTATTAATGTCTAAATACGAACCGACTCATAGGTGCCTCTCACTGGACGAGATGTCAACGATAACCCCTTGGTTGTTGAACAATACTCCATCGTTCAACATATGCAATTATATTCGAACGCAGATGGGGAAATACGTCACGCCGTGTGACGTAAGAAACATGCGATGGAAGCTGCTGGCGAGTCACAAAACCACAAGTTCTTTATACGACTTGAGCTCCCAGCTCAATACATCCGGCCGTTGTTCTATGGAAACTGATGCTGAGAGCAATCTCACTCATTTCATATTTATGACGAATGAACAGATAACGCTTTGCCGCCGGTTTCCTCATTTCATTGGCATTGACTCAACTTTCAAGAGTTGCCGTGAAAAGTACCACTTATTCGTCATTGTTGTGGTAGATGGCTGCGGTAAGGGTATTCCTGTTTGCTTCGGATGGTTGCGGACGGAGACCACAGCGTCCATATCTTTTTTCCTACGAAAGTTTTTGGAATTCGCTAACCCTGTTAGCATTCTGTCGGTCATGATGGATGACAGCGCTGCCACTCAGGCTGCAGTGAGAGCTGAAATGTCAGCAGCACACGTGTTTCTGTGTCGTGTGCACATTATACGGAATGTTACGAAAAGAGTATGTTCATCTTAATTACTTAACATGTTTACAGCAACCTGGTGCCTTGTTTATGAAGTGGTTCTACGTAGCCATGAGCACGCGCAACAGGTGGAGATATATTGTATCTTTGAATGCAATGAATAGGGTTAACGAAACCCTATACCAACAGTACGTGAGGCCAAGACTGATCCACCGAGCCTCAATGTGGACAACAATCAGATCGCCTCGAGTTCCCACTTTTGGCCGAAGGGACAATAACTTCGTTGAAGCCACCCATCGGTCAATAAAGAGGCACAATTTGAGTGGGAACCTTTGTCTCTGGCAAGCTGTAGAAAGAACGAAGGACGTCTTCCAACACATCCTTCAGAATCGTCAGGCTCTGTTTGTCTCTACCAGTCGTGGGCCTCGCGAAATTCCTCAGCACCCTGAGCTTGATGGAATGTGCACCCTGCTAGTACCCAAAGCAGTGGAATTGCTGACCGACCACCTGCGGCAAAACCGTCTGATGACTTGCGTCAACATACAGGAATTATCCGCGGTGACTGAAGGTTCCAAGACATACAAGGTATCTATAGTCACCTGGCAGTGTGATTGTCCATTTTGCACCGATTATCTTCTGCCTTGTCGGCATGCTTTGTATGTCAGAAACGCACGAGGTATTTCCATGGGTTAGTGAAATTCATTCGCTTAACCAATTGGCTTTCAGATAATTATCCCATTTTCAATCGTTGGCAAAGATGTTACAACGAAATGCTGCCAATAACTTCAGGTTATGTTGACCAGACAATGACATCTTACGCCCATCATTCCGGGGTTTCAGCCTGGCAACCGCTACTTCAGCAGGCTGAGCGCAAGCTGTCCGCAGCTGCTTTCAATCAATTGCGAATAGAGTTTCGTGATTTTGTGAACGACTGCAGCTGCAATCCGATCCCGCCCTACATGATTGCCCCTTTAGGATTAACTGAAGTATCTGAAGAAACTGAATCTAACGTGGGTGATGACGATTGAAGATGAAATACTTGTCGATTTGGAATTTGTAATCAATAAAAATTTATCTCTTTTCAAGCGTTCTTTTAACCATTATTTTAATGGCCTTGCCCTGAACGAGTATACCGGGTCTGCCTATGTATTATTTGTTGATCATTAGCCCCGTTAGTAATGTACTTTTGCTCATGTTGACCGCTGTGTTAAGTTGAATTGGGTTGCTGTGTGGTTACAGCAATGTTGTCGGCATAGCGACCACTGACCTAGGTCAAAACCATGCTAGTGGGTTCAAGGTAATTCAAGGTTTTTAATGGTCTAAAAAGCAACAAGCTTAACAACAACCATAGAATGGTAAAAATTGAAATTTGAGTGTATAAACAATATAAGAACATAGATTAAACAGTATATAAGTGTTCTGGAAACGAATAATGCAATAAAAATTCGTCTAATTTCGTTTTAAAGTCATGCAAGTTAGTGGCGTGAGCAACAGTTGAAGGTAAACTGTTCCAACTAAAACAGACACGGACAGAGTAAAAATACTTTTTACAGTTCAGGCGTGAATGGGGTACGACCAGCACATATTCATGGGTCCGATAATTCCTCGTATCTCTTCGCGAGCACATAAATATATTCAATCCATTCTTCTGTCCAATACTTTTCAATCAATTCTAGTGGATTATTTATATCAGCAACCGGGTCAGTTCTTTCGGTATCTTCTTCAAAGTTGTGTCATATGTAACGACCATACGTGGTCGATTACGACAATATACTTACCGTATTTTTCGGACTATAAGGCGCACATAAAAACAATAATTTTTACGAAAAATCGGCAGTGAGCCTTACATTCCGGTGCGCCTTATGTAAAAACTATTGTTTTTATGTGCGCCTTATAGTCCGAAAAATACGGTACGTGGTGGTTTCCAAACTTAACTTTATCAATCTTTCATGGATCGTTGAACCCTCTTCAGTTATCTTACTCGCAGATAAGACACAAATCTGTCTATCCATCGAATATTATTTTTTTACATTTACCTTCATGTCGTATTCTTGTGATGTTGTAAATCGTTTGAGTTTTAAACCTTAAATTCTTGAATGCTTCGATTCTTGAATCACATACACTTCATTTGCTTCTGTTATGTACTGGGTTCGACAGACAGTTGTGCCTGCTGATCAACTAAATGATACGACAGAACAATCCCACCGAGAAAGGGAACAGAACAACGCAGGATAGTTATGAAATAACCAAGTCGAGACTCAGGACACAGGTTCGCAGGTCCTATAGCTGGGCAGGGTCAGCGTTTAAATAGAGAACAGTAAGGGGTGTTCAAAGTAAGTGGCAAAGTAGTCCGTCTAAAGTAAGACAACGCATGTTGGGATAAGGACATTGAAGCGTATGGTTTCAACATGCCACAGCATGCATCCGCAAAAGTGTAAATAACGCACGCCGGTTTTCAGGGCCTCGGACAAATCGACAACATTTATAATTAATAGTTACATACCAGAACCAGTGTATAAACTAATGCGCAGTTTTTGTAAAACAAAATACTGCGTTGACCCCAGTTTACTGTTATTCTTTAGTATATCCTTCCTCTCTCTATGTCACATTTAAAATTACCATTGCTACTCCTTTGAAGCACATTAAATTACGATTTGTTTAACTTTTATACATATATTCTATGGTATTGGTTCCAAAGGTTGTCACAGCCGGGGTTGGTAGTAGGAATGAGCCACCTACTATCTATAAAATGCTCCCACGTGGCGTGCGTCTTAAATAGCCTCTGACAACCAAGTCCAACTCCTGGCCTGCACGAGTGCCTTTCACAAGCCCGGCGGAACTGCTCTTACTGACCAGTTTGCTCCGGGCAGGTGGAGCTCGTCAGCTACTGGCAATCCATCTAGGGGAAGGAAAACCCTGACTCCAAACCCCCACTGCCTTGTGGGTCACCCGATTGCGGGAAAGGCTTCGTGAGAAAACTCCGAGGATAATCCGGAGAGAAGTCCCGTAGGTAGATAACTGGCGCACAGCGCGTTTATCTACCAACTCCCTGCTGTCTTGTAGGTTGCACTTGGCTGTGCAAAGGCTAGAGAGATGTACTCGAACAAACACCGAGTGGTGCTGGGGACATCACTTGTACACTATCCCCAAGAAACTTCATGACGATGTCTCAACGTATATCTCAGCTCTCTGCTACGGCGTTCCCGAGACGCGACGCGCCCTTGGCTCTCCCAGCGGCTAGGGTGAAAAGTAAGCTAGCTGGGGCCATAAATATCCGTAAGGACTTTTATCTGGGATGCTGGAACGTACGGACACTGCTTGATGTTGGTAGTCAAGCAATCACGATGCGCTCTTTATTAGACTACCAAGTAGATGTTGCTTGTCTTTCCGAGGTCCGCCTTCCCGGACACGTATCCAAATCGATCAAGGTCCCCGGAGTCGATCGTAATTATTGGCTTTTTTATAGTGGGCCCGAGGATGGATCTGGTCAGCATGGTGTAGCGATAGCGCTCAGCGACCATGCTAAACAAGCACTCATGTCATGGATGCCTGTATCCCCGAGAATCGCGGTGGTCCGGCTGATGGGTCACCCTTTGAATATAACAGTCGTTTCGGTGTATGCCCCAACCCTATCAGCCGACCAAACTACAAAAGACGACTTTTATAACCAACTTCAATTCGTAGTCGATAGAGTTGCTGGTAACGACGTACTGGTTGTGGCTGGTGACTGGAACGCTCGTACAGGATCAGCAGATTCCGCAACAAACCGAATCCTGGTAAAATTTGGCTCTAGGGCAGCGCTGCGCGAATGGCGATCGACTGATCGAGTTTGCGGCCTACAATCACCTATGCGTCTGTAACACTAAATTCCAGCACCCTAGAAAACACTTGGTCACATGGTACTCGAATGATGGTAGAACGGCGAACCAGATCGATTATGTTCTAATTCGCGCACGTTGGATGTCTTCGGTGCTCGACTGTAGGTCCTATCGTGGAGCCAAAACAGGGAACGCAGCAGGCACCGATCACACACTTGTTCGCGCAAAGCTCCGACTTCGCCTGCTAAACCGCCAAAGGAAAACTCCTAGGAAGCGCTTAAACTTGGAAGCCTTAGGAAACCCGGTCCAACGTAAGAAGCTCATTGACGATATCGCTGAGCGGTTGGATGAGAGTGATGCATCAGTCGAACAACAGTGGTCCAGACTAAAGACCGCTACTCAGACTGCAGCACTAAAAACCCTAGGCACGGCCTCTCGTCGCCGACGAGATTGGATTTCTCAGAACACCACCGAGCTCTCTGCCCGGGCAAGAGACGCCCGAATGCATGGTGCATCTGATTATCGCCTCCTTAGGAGAGCTGCTACACGATCAGCCCGCAAGGATCGTCAGCTATATTGGGCGGAAACCGCATCCGAAATGGAAGCCGCAGCAAGTATAGGAGACTTTGGACGACTGTTTCGCCTGATTCGCAGAGCATCTGGAAGCTGTGGTTTTTGTACGAACCTTCGAGATTCGTCAGGACAGATGATATTTGACCTTCATCAAAAGATAGATAGGTGGGTTGAGCACTTCAGTCAGCTACTGAACCGCCCGTCATCTATCAATGCAGTATTCACTTCCCCGATAAATAGCTGTGAATACCCGGTCAACTGCGAGGCACCATCAGAATACGAGATATCAAGTGTTTTACGACGAATGCAGAATGGTAAATCGCCAGGTGAGGACGGAATTTCCGTTGAACTTATTAAAGCCTGTGCCGACGTATTATTATCTCCGCTACATCGGCTGTTTTGTTCGATCTGGGAGACGGAAGTTTTCCCATCAGACTGGGGAATGTCTATCATTCTACCACTGCCGAAACGTGGAGATAAATCTGTGTGCTCCAATTACCGCGGAATAAGTCTAATCGACACCGCTGCTAAAGTGTTTGCAACGCTCCTGCTTAATCGGTTCTCCGCCGAAAGAAATCTGCGCACCAGAGTTAACCAAGGTGGATTTCGCCCTGGGATGGGTTGCGTAGATCAAATATTTACTTTACGCAGGATCCTCGAGCACCGTGCACGGTATCAACAGCAAACGATAGCTTGCTTTATTGACTTCCGCGCCGCCTTAGACTCCGTAGACGTGGTTGTTTATGGGACATCATGCTATCGGATGGGGTTCCATTAAAGCTCGTCAACCTAATCAGAGCCTATTACAGCTCTACAAGGGCACGGGTTCGTGTCTACGGTGAAGAATCGCGTGAATTTAACTTGCACACAGGAGTCAGGCAAGGTTGCCCGCTATCGCCTGTTATGTTTAACTATGTCGTAGACTGGATAATGAACCAGGCGTTAACAGAGTATCAAGGGGTGCAAATTTCAACGGATCTATGGATTTCTGACCTCGACTACGCTGACGATATAGTCGTTCTAGGCGACAATACCGAAATGCTGCAAAGCATTTTAGACCGCATTAGTGCCACTGCCGCGAAAGCCGGTCTTGAGATAAACGCGGCTAAAACCAAAGCATTTTTTATACCGACACACCGGGGATCCAGCCACTTCGCGTAAAGGGTTGTCCGATTGAATACGTTCCAGTCTTTAAATACCTCGGCTCAAGTATATTTCCCAATGGTCAGGCTAAAGATGAAGTGAATTTATGTGTCGATCGTGCTCGTAATGCGTTTTTGCAGTTGAAGGGCACCCTTTGGTGCAAGCCCGGGATAAGCCTAAAAACTAAGACGCGTGTTTATCAAGCTGCGATCCGATCTGTACTGCTTTAAGGTTGCGAGACATGGCTTTTAAGGTCACAGGATGTACGCACATTAGAAGTGTTCGACCATTGGTGCCTCAGGGTAATCTTGGGCATCCGATATACTGACCGAGTATCTAACGCAGCAGTACGAGAGCGTTGGAGCGGACTATCTCCACTTTTCGCTCACATGCAACGGCGAAGGCTGCAATGGTTTGGCCACGTCCTCCGAAAGACAGACACAGCGCTTCCAAAACTCGTCCTCGACCCCGAACCCGTTCGCACCTGGCGTCGGCGGCAAGGTGGTCAAGTGAAAACCTGGCTGTCAACTGTGAAAGAGGATGTAGACACCCTGGGTCTACGTACTGTCTACGGAGTTCGCAGGTGGAAACGAGACTGGATCAAGATCTGCAACGATCTCGCCTCCGATCGACGTGCGTGGGCTGGTGCGATCCGAGACATCGATGAAGCTGGCTAATCCACCCGTGAAGCCAGCCGCACAAAAGTAAAAGTAAAGTAAGTAATTATTCTATGGTATTGTACTGCTATTTGCTTTTTTCGCCATAAATCTAAAATACGAAATTATTAGCGATTGAACAGAACGGATACGCTAGTGCAAATCAGTAAGTTAGATTGGTTTTTCAAACGAATTAAACTTAGATATGTAGTGGTCGCACATCCTTCATAACATATTAGACTTGCAGTTGCTGTCCCACTATTATCTAAATCTCAAAACTCTAGTCCACCTTGATTTCATAAGGAAATGCAGAGAATTGTGCACCAAAGAAAAATCTATGGACAAATTATCGTATTACACGACCATCCAACGCTTTTTATGAATTGACGAACTTTAGAAATTTACGCAGAGAAATGAAAGGAAGAGAGGACAATATGAAAGATGGTTAGTGATGAAACTCATTGTGGCTCTCTAATAGCTTTTTTACGTACTTTCGTCATAGATCAAAATGTCCTTACCGATTCCAAATCTGGTCCTCTGAAACTCGGTTACTCTCTCGCTCTATTTACGCAGATTTTCGGACAAGGCATAATCCCCTGATGTACATATGCATCTGTTCATTTCAATGAGCATGATGAAATTTCGCTAGACTCGGTGTCGAGCGGATATATTCACTATCCTGTTTGATCCTGTGATAACTGTGAAAGCCTTGGCACGTATTGATATTAAAAAGAAAACGTGTTCCAAAGACGTGCACATGATTTGCTGAGGACGATTACTAATCTACTGATTAAACCTTCGAGCATACGTTTTGCTAAATCGTTAGAAAAAAATAAAACTTCCAATGGAATGAAAATGTGGTGTCACCAAGCCTCTGTTCAAAACAAGGACTTAATTATGCCAGTAAATTATATGCCCATCGCCTTTGTATCCGTGATCAGAAAGGTCTTATGAGAAAGATGCTAATGACCAAATATGAGACCTTCCTACGCTCATCAGGCCTCGCACAAGAGCAGCATTTGTTATGTTTGACGAACCTCGTCGCGCCGCATCTTTGAGCCGATGCAGCAGATGCTGGAATCCAAATGGATGTTATATTCGTTAAATTTATCAAAGCATTTAATCGTATTCCACATTAACGTTTAATATCTCAAATTTTCGCAGTTGGAATCACTGGATATACGATGAATTACATCAAGAATTTTTGTTAGCGAGAAATTTAACTGAGCGTAAATAAATGGGATGTGGATCAAAAGCTACCTTTGCCACATTTGGAGTTCCACAAGATTCAGTACTCGGACCACTCTTGTTAAAAGTGTTTGTCAACAATCGGCATGCTGAATTGAATGAAAACTGTTTGATTCATGCTGACAACTTAATGATATGTGACGCGGTCTGTAAAAGTAAAACAAAAGACCTCCTCCAGATGAATTGGAGCATATTGTTGAGGTGATTTTGTATTGTGTATTGCAGGGCCTTGCCATGCTTGGATGCAGTTTGCGTCGGAAAATGACTTAAGAGCTTGGCTCTAGAATCACGAAAAATCATGAATTTAGATTTTATGGTGAAAACCTCCAATCGCTTTACATGTACCATTGAATGAGAGCTATAAAAATAAAAGGGATGCAATCAAAATTATATTCAGGTGTTTGATTTGTGTGGGTTCAGATGAGGTCAATATTCAGCGCCGACAGTGGAGTGCTCTTTGATGTAAGCGTCCAATTTCGATTTGCAATTACGGAACATAGGAGGTTTCATAATATCCTGTGATTGTGAATTCCGCAGAAAGCAAATACGCACCAAGAAGAAATGACTTCTACAATCGAGTCTTCATTGCGGTTTTAAAGCGACAACTTGAATGACTCTGTGTATTCTTAGGAGAGATGACGTTTATTAGCGGAGAAGGTGATTTTCCATTCGCAGTAATTTGTTTGCTAGGATAATATCGCTCCTTAATTTCCTTTGTGTAAAAGCGCTCAATCCCATCATGGCCATCCGCTCTTAGTATGCTGCATACCATCAACTAGCTCCGTCACTCAATGGTAAATTTTGCCAAGCAATTCAAATTCAGCCACGGGGCCTAAACTCGGATAATTATTTTCTATCGATGAATGGATGAAAGTATTTAAAACGCGAGGAAGCGATTTAAGAGAGAACCGCCCAAATGTTGTTTATTTGATTTACTGAAATGAAGGTGGACACCGTTCAGTTCACAGAGTGTTTCTTTAAGTCTCCAAAATTTCGAGTTTACGGATGACTTTCGTCTCAACACTTAGCCTCAAAGCACTGCAGGCATAATAGAACACGAGCACAACATGGTCACTCTGCTCCTATCAAGCTTCGTAGGAGATTGATTCTATAACCAATACGTTCGAAGTCAAAACATGGTCCAGAATAGATGGTCGATCTGTTCCTTTCATTCGTTTATGGTTGAATAAGTGGTCGTGCAAGGGTTCTAGATAAAATACTTCGCGAAGGTTGCGCTTCAGTGAGTTGGTTGGATGCTGGCCTTTTGAGTATAGAGGTTGAGTCCCTGATGATTGGCATTTGAGCGTGTTTCCGAAAGTTGAGTCCCGCAAGTCGTCAACTAGCATATCGTTGTGTTCTGCAATCGATGTTGGTGAGCGGTATATGACCCTGATTTTACAGCTGTAACCAGATTCCAGTTCCTGTGAATACCAATGCTTGTCAGTGTGTGAAAGTTCAGTAGCTGAGATTATGATTACCTTTGTGAAGATACAAAGAATCACCACCTCAAACGCCACAATGCTCACTGAGTATATGTGTCTTGTTAGAGATAAAAAGTTTAATGTCGGTATTAATCGCTTGGTACCAAGTTTCTGTCACAGCAATGAGATCAGAGAAATTGTCTACACAGATAATTATCAGTTTCGCTAACTTTGTGACTAAATATTTAGCATTTTGTATAATTAAATTTGATCGATACAGCTTTGTGCAGCGATCAATCATGTGGTAAGTGATAATGCGTTGAACGTTGTGATGTCAGATCCCGCCGAATTATCTGTACCTGTGTGCATTTTATTGTTCGCCGAGCTCTTGAATCGACAATTAGGACTCTGTGTGAATTGCTTGGTCCGACTTGATTTGAACCAGACGTACGACGTTTTTTCATGTATTCATTTTTTCCATATTGATGGAAACGCTGCTGTTTGATTTGTGACATTGGGTTTGGGTAAGCTAAATCTAACATCCTTGGGTGATGTTCGTTTTTTTGTTTTCCATTTCGGTTTCATTATTACGAAAATTGCGCAGGTTAAAAACGTAATCTTCAGGGAATTCGGTCAACTACTTTTATACTTTTGCGAAAAAGAATCTCACAAATTGTCCAAACTAACAAAATTAGAAATATCACGTGAACACGCAATGTGCCCCACTGCTTGACGTCGTGATCTACTGTTTCCTGAATCGATGCCCGAGATGAATTTCCTTTTACACCAAGTAGAAATTCACTTCCTTTAACCGTTTTTACCATGGTGTTCAAGCTACCCTTACTTTCATAATATGGTACATCGGGATATATGCAGCAGTTAGAGTCGTGATCTGTTTTGAATAGGTACGCATGTAGGAGTACGCTCTCGGTCTCAGCCTATCATTTTAATGTGAAATTTAGCAATCGAGGTTGAGTAATATGAGCTGAAGTTTAGTGGCGAGTTAAATGGGGCATTTGGTTTGGGATTACATGTTTAATTTGCAATAGGTTGCAAAGTCGATTCAATTTCTCAATGTCGTGTTTGTGTGTGCTATCAAATTGGCTTTCTTAAAACTCGTTCTATTGGGTGTCGGAGAGTCAAACGTTTCAGATTGTTAACTATTTGGGATTTACTCTGAGAGTCATGTACAGTAAATTTGGAGTGTGAAGATGATGTCGACCGTAGCAGCACATCTCTATAAGAATTTCCAACAGCCATGGTAATTTTAGCTCATTAAAATCGGGATTAACCGTGTTTTCACTTATGTCACAGCAATTGATTTATTCTCATAATCCTTTATTGGTGGTTCAAAAATTGTTGTATTGCTAAGATGGTTTACATCAGTTTACTCTAGTTCAGTTTAGTTACATATGACTGTATGTGGCAAATGAACCAACCGAGCGTACAGAATTTCTTTCGGTGGAAAGTTGGAGAGAAGCAACCACTGCTAAAACGTATTTTATATTTTCAGTTGGATAATTTCGGTGATCGTAAAGCTAGGAGATTGTGTGGGTTGTATTTAGGAATCACCCCGTTATGAATGATGCTGGTTAAAATGAAAAGCAGTTTTTCTTCACCAGTACGGTAAGAGGTCAGCTGAAGAAAAGTTGCGTATTTCAATAATCCGAACTCTAGCATTTACTTTATTTACCAGATAACGTTGAAAATGATAAACTACATTATCGTGTTAAGAATTTAGTGGATAGTATTCAAAAATAGCTTACCCTAGAGGCGTTTTAAACCACGCATAAAACTCGCGACTGAACCTTAGGTTATTTGGTCTTCTAAAAGCTGATTCCAGAAATTTACCCCCATGAGGATGAAAATGTGGTCAACATGGTCAACATGGTCAACATCGATCTTTGGCAAGTCTGAGTGAACGACCGCGGAAGCCCAGCTCGAGACTAAAGGGGAAAAATATGATTTATTATAACGCCGCTTAACCCCTTCAGCATCGTATAGGTTTCAATTAGATCGCTTCTCAAACGACGGTGCCTAAGTGAGGAAAGATCTAAGGACTTCATCCATGCAGTGTAAGGTTCCCCCCGCTGAACCTCTATCATGCGAGTTGCTAGAGTCTGTAAGCTTTCGAGTCAAAAGATATTTTTCTTGTAGTAGGGGAACCAAGCCTGGAAACAATATTCTGAATGCGGCTGAAATAGTACCTCGTTAAGTGGAAAGGAATACATAGGATCTTCTGCTGGATAGCACAGATCTCAGCTGCCTGTATATGGAGCTGTAGCGAAGCATCAATCATTCTATTTGAATTCAGTCCCAACCAGTAATCACAAATAATTGACATACACTGTGGCGTTAACATAATAGGATTTCCCGACACCTGACTAAAATCTTATCAACCAGTGTTGACTAGAGTTGGCAATTGTTAAGTTTCAGTGGGAGGTCCCAAAAGTATGACCAGTTTATGACCCGTTCAATGTCGTGCATCAAGGTATCATCATATGTTGATCCGATGAACTTCACATCATCCGCGGAAATGAAGCATGGGCACTTCAATGCAGACGACGAGTCATCAATATGAATCAGAAATTGAAGAGGACAGACTACCGCATTTGGGGTACACCACAGATCACGTCAGTTTGATTCGACAGCGTGAATCCCACCATAACTCTGAATGTCCTACCAGTAAGGGAGGCCTTTATTCAAGCACGTATGCCTTTTGCTGCTAGTTCAATCTCCAGAAGGCGGTGATTTACGAATTGAAACCATTGCTGAAATCCAGGTGGAGGGTTTCGACAGGCTCCCCTTAATCCATCATTTTAGTTGCAGTATTGAGAAAACTAAGAAGGTTAGTCAGGCATGAACTACCCCTAAGATATCCACGTTCTGTTATACTCAGTAGAGAATGGCGACAATGATGCTGACAGATTTTGTCACGCATTAGTTTCTCCAATACTTTCAAGACGATGCTAGTTAGGTTGACAGGCCTATAGATATCAAGAGTTGACCTGCAACCGCCCTTGTGTTTTGTTGCTATCAAGGCTTCTTTCCACTCACTAGGAACCGAGCACAGTTTTATGCATGAACTCAAGAGCTTGCATAAGATTTCTGTAAGCACTTTGACGAGATTCTTTAGCATAATTGGGTGTGTGGGTGAGCAGCACGTTGAAACCGTCACACAACGTTAAGGCTGTCTACGAAAAGACGTCAAAAGTACTGCTTCTGCTGAAACGCGTGTTTGGGAGTTTCACGAAGCCGACTGTTCATCGAATAATTAATACCTACTTGAGGCCCACCATGGAGTATGCGGTTCAGGCTTGGTCACCCTGGTTAAAGAAAGACATCAATCTCTTGCAGCGAATCTATCATCGGACCACGAAGCTCGTGTGCGGCTTAAAGCACAAACAATACGAAGATCGTATTGCAAACCTCAACCTCTTCGACTCTCCTTACCGACGTCTTAGAGGTGATCTGATCCTAATGTTTAACATATTGCATACCCCCAGCCATCCCCTTAATACACTATTCACACGACAACCACCAAGAACCAGCCGGAGTCATGAGTACACAGTACTAATTCCCGACTCGCGACTGAACTGTCGAAGATATTTTTATTCTGTACGTGTATGTTTCACTTGGAACTCCCTACCCTCGAATGTTGCACATGCACCCAACTTGGATATATTCAAATCCAGCTTAGACAAATTCCTGTCGACCCATCCGAACATTGAGACTATGTATTCCACAACCTAATAACTTTGAAATCACACGTCAAATCATCTCGACCCCACGGACATATATGTGCCATTTCACTGAGTGAAAACAGTTTCTATCATTTGGATTTTCACCTGATTCCCAAACTGTTCAGTAAGCAAACAAACCCCGTTTTTACTGAGATATGTTATTTGTAAATTTCCATAATTTTCTGTGGTTTTTGTAAAGCTATATGCTTTTTAAACCATTAAAATTGAATTGAATTGAATTGAATTGAATTGAATAATTGAGTGGATACCATCTGGTCTGTCAGCTTTGATATCGCGTAAACTTATAAGTGCTTCATACACCTCAGCTTCATTGTAGGACAACTCATCTAGTGCAAAAGAACCAGAAAGTTGATAAAACGACCTAGACGGAGTATTTGAAGAATTATCACGTCTCTGAACGCCATTAAATAACGTAGAGAAGGCTTCAGACCTACCATCGATATAAGATCAATCTGCGATCGAAATCGCTTTGACACTTTGATTCCTTGATCAAATTCTCCCCTCGGTTAAAAATGGTACATTTTGGAATCTAGTTTTTGAAGCGGACGAAGTGCCGTGCAGTTCCTCATTTTTTCAAGCAAAAATATAATAAATGGATAATTTGATCCAGTGCTAATGAGCTAGAAACATTTCTATGTTGCTTTCTTCGAGTAGTGGTTTTACTGGTTTTAATATGACTTTTTGTAGTTCCAGTTACATTGACCACCTTTGTGGAGGAAACTTGATTTGGAGAACGAGATAACTGGCTATTTTTGTCTACATTCTCCGTGGATGCAATTGTTGCAACGTTCATTTTTACAAACTTTATTGAAGATCTATCTAAAGTGACCACCTTATAAGATGTAGTTGCTAAGAAGGGCGTTGGTACTAGCCTGATTTGTCTACTACCGCCTTTCACCCGTTGTCCCAGAAATTGTATTTTACTTCACAACAGATGCATATGTTTAAACAGGTACAATATCTGACGAGCTGGGTGAAATCACACTATTCCTTGGTTTTTGACAAGCAGCCTACGTGGCAGCTTTGTGGCAACCGCTAAAATAACACTGCAATCAGCGGTATTTTGCACAAATCCAGTAGTGAGATTTATGTATACCTGAGCAGATAGTTGAACTCAACGCTTGCAAAATGCGCACTTAATTCCCTTAGCCAACCTGGGACTAATGTGCAGTTGAGGCTGGAATTTTTTGTACTAATATCTGTCAGTGAAATGTACGAGAAACGATAAATCAACCGAAATATACGGGTTGAATATATCACTAGCGTAGCTAATATGCAGAAAATATCCGAAATATAATGGAGGTATTTATTTTCAATAATATAGTAAAATATTTATTATATTTTACAACAAATTCATGGAATAGCGAAAATTAGTAATAATATTATATCGGAGCGTGGATAATACAACCAAGTTGTACGTAACGAATGGATCATTTGCATACTCACATGATTTACCTATATTCCTTCCACACGTCAAAGGCTCAACTCGAAACTGGCCATTCTATTTTCCATTTTTGATTCAAAGTATCCGCAACGTGCAACGATTTTTCTTTGTGACGAATACATTTATAGCAGGCGCCTGGAACCTTTTCGCTATTTATTACTGCTATTGAAACAGGGGCTACAGTACGGTCACATTTACAATAGATCCTACTCACACTCAGAAAATACGTTGTGACTTTTCGTGCCTCTGGGAATTACCGGTTGTTCACACGCTTATCAAGTGACCTCGGTACAATTCTACGTATCGAGATGTGTACTATATTAATAGAAAAACTACAGAAATCTGAAAACTATATTGATACGCTAGCCAAATTTTTATCATATTAAGAAAAGGCGGATGCATTCAGTCATTAATTGTTCAATACATATTTCTAATTCAATATTTTATTTCCTTTGTTTATATAATGCGACTAACAAATAATTAAGGACTAATAGCCCCGCCAAATTATAATTTCTTTAAGTTTCATAATAATTGTAAATACCAAGTGGGTCAGCCGATTCAAATGAGTAAGCATTGATCGCATTTTAATGTTCAAGCTACTGCTGTGGAACTTCTGATTCAACTACAGGATGAGTGTAGTAAACAGAACAAACCAGCCACTGGACGTACGGTGGGCACTGTTACTTCAGTTTTGACATCCGGACTTTTATACCGCTGCTATAAGTTACTGTTCCTGTTCAAGTCCAACGATGTGGATGTAAGTTTATGGTAGCAACACATCTCATATTTAATTCTTGAATTCCATCTTATTATGATCTCATGCTGTAGTTAATGCTATTTCTATAGTTCCTCGTATATTTCATTTTGCTTGTGTTCTTCTTTATGTTCATATCTTCCACGAGGCTAACCACTTACATAACAGTTCATGAATACTGTGTGCTTATCAAAATCATCTTTATAATAAGTTATACTAGCTGAAAGATGAGAAGCTGTTAAATTTAGTGGAGCAAATTAATAATTAATGAAAAACTGCATCTAGATTCTTTGTAATAAATTGGTTGATTACAAAGCAATTTTTCAAAGGGGTTCATTTGGTTGTGTTTTAAGTCAATTAACTGATACTCATACTGAACTGTTATTACCGGGAATTAAATATAATATATTTCTTACGCGCAACTCGATACATTTAATAGTATACATTTGATTTTCGAAAGTTTCAAGATTTTGTGTGTATTCTTTGGTTTCTGTTTCTTATTCTTGATTGGTATTATAAGCCGGTAGTGATGTATATACAAACCATCCGCAATCGGTGGTGACACCAAGACAAACGACCAAGAATATTTCCTGGATCCATGAAATAGGGCAAGTATTCTAAAATTAAAGTGAACTAGTTTTAGATTTGTAGTGACTAACTATGAAAAATGAAAAGAAATTAACATAATTCAACTGTCAAAGCTATCGGTAAGATCCTACAGTCTCACATTCTTCAATAGTCTTGTGATTGTTTTTATAGCTGAATTAAACAAAAATTGTTCAGTGTCAAATTATGGATGGATATACATAATCTGTGATGTAGAGATGACGATGTCATGAAGAGGTTGATCATAGTAAACAAGATCTCAAGTATGAATTACAGATAGCTTTTTTGTGTGCTTTGTTTTGAGTATGATATTTTAGTGTTTGATAGAAAATAAAATCGCGAAAGCAAACTCCTTAGTGCTTTTCATAAACCAACGTACGAGGATCGATCACATTGACGTATTTTGATCCGTATGCCGTATGGTTTACTGCTGTATTATCTCAAACTTTCAAATAAACGAAACACGATATAAGTTTTTCTAATATATATTAAATCTTTTATTTGGTTTATCGAGCCACTATAGCATGCTGTGCTAATCGCTTTAAGTAAATTAAGGTTCTTTGCTGGGAACCAAAGTTTCTCTAATCTTCTAGACAAACAATACTTTCTCATGTGGCGGATATCGTTACGTAATGAATTTTGAAAAATAAGATATATTCGTTGAATAATACAGTTTCTGTTTATTAAAAAGTTTACATAAATAGTGAAAAGACAGAAACGAAAATGTGTGCTTCTCAGCTGAGGAATTCCAATTTCAATTATATGAAATTTAAGAGTAAAACTTTCAGTTGAGTGTGTCTTGCGTTTATTTTTGACTAAACTTTTGCAGATATGTAAGGCATTCCCGAAACTATTTTACTGAAAACATATTTAACAGATCAGAACTTCAATGAAAATTTATGTAGACCTTATTTAAACTGGTTAGATATAAAGAATGAAATGCAGTATACAGATAATCTGGAAATCAGTCAACAAATAATTTAAAATAGCGGTCATCGCAGTAAAGTGGCACAGTGAAATTCTATAAAAATCAATACCGTCAGATTTTAATGATTACAGTTGATTCATCCAGACATGCATTAAAAATGACAGTTCAGGTAATTTGTATGTATAAGAGCTCAACCCGGATAGCGTTTATGGTCAATTCGATAATCGAAACTACTCTATCCAATCTTACATCGAACAATAACAATATATCAATTTTGAATTAATGCTAACACAGGTAATCCAATCGTTCATTGGGAAATGCGTTGAATAATGGAACGAACTACACATAGGTTACTGTAATGGTATACTTTCATAAGATTCTTAACTACATTTCAAAATTACTCTTAGTAGTAATCACATTTGTGTTGCACAGCGTTATTCAATAATCCAACGATTTATCCAACTCAGATAAATTTATTGACTAATGAGTTTAATGAGTACTATCAAGCATCGCAATTAAATGATGTGTAGGAACGTAAAGTTCATTTAAGTAAACTAAACCTGACAGTTTTGTAAAAAGTTTGTTTTTGATCGATTGTAAGGACAATTATTAATTGCTGACCTGGTTTTGCACGATATTTACGAGCTTTATCAGATTTGACGCAGATCTCTTCAAAATTCACAAATTCGGATTAATGAAGGTTTAGAAACTTGAATAAAGTTTTTACTTACCCAGAAAGGATTGGATGTTCTCATGAAGGAAGAATCGGTCCGTCCTGCTATGAGCACGCTTCATCCTATATCAGAAAATATGCTTGTTCAAAGGATACACCGAATGGGTATTGGCAAAAGCTACGAATGTTTGATCACCGAACTTCCTGGAGCAGATCCCGAATCTACTTTCAAGCGGTCTGGTATCATCCTACGTCAACACTTGGTCGATGGGGAAATAGATAGTTTATTTGTTGCTGGAGTTGAAAAACAAAGTCCCGCTAGTCGGTAAGCTTTAATATGGCTCATTAGCGGAATAACATACCTTTTAAATCGAGTGATTTTAATTTGTTAGAATTTATAATTTGCGTAGATCTCTCAACATTTGCGTAATAGATATGCTTCGTCCGATAAAATCAACAAATTTATTAAGCACTAGAAGATCGAACCTGTCTGGTAGATTAAACTAAGATAGCTGAACTAGTTGTTATTATCTTAATATTTATTATTCATGATACAAATCAGTGGCCTAAAGTGATTTTACTGAAACATTGAGAATAAGATTCTCACTTTTCATTGGCATTCCCATCTAATGAATATTTGATTTGCGATGAATAATTTGCTCTGTTCTCGTAGTTTAAATGTGAATTTTAAATACTTAAAACGTTTAAATTTTATATCTATTAATTCTGGGATTGAAAAACAAACGGTTTTAGTACAAAATTCATTGAGCATCTAGTGTGAGAGGTTGTGAAACAATATATCACTCAAAATCTTATGCTCCACTGTGAACAAAAATACCACAAGTTTCTATTCCACTTAATATTTCATTACTTTTTATGCTACGAACTGTGGCAAGTGTGTCGTAAAAAGTGCTATTCGAAAAGAATAAATGAAAATTTACAGTTGCAAAGTTTAGTTTAGATAAATAAATAAATAAATGAATAAATAGATAGATAGGTAGGTAGATAGATAGATAGACAGATATAGATAGATAGAAAGATAGATAGATAGATAGATAGATAGATAGATAGA